>QNGE01001863.1:39671-82105 GCA_008508345.1 Paragonimus westermani
CCGTAAACCCTAACCTGAGCTGAGGTATGGGAATAGAGTGCCGACAGTATGTTCACGTACTTAGTCGGCACACCTCTGCGTTTGAGCGACTCTAAAAGTGTAGATCGATCCACTGAATGGAACGCACCTTTATAGTCGAGAAATACAATAATTGTTGGCCGGCAGAGGGTGAAAATGATGGTGCGTCGACGAAATGTTCAAGTGAAGGCTCGCATCTACGAACCGTTACATTTGGTTCACTGGCAGTCTACGTTGCGTCACAAAGTCACCTTCAGAAGCTCGCACAATGTCATTTTCAAATGTTTCCATGTTCATATTCCACCGGTCAAACTACAGCACTGGAAGTCTTTTTAGATCTATTCTTGTGAATTGCGTACGTTAAAAGTAACATAATCTGAGTTGTCATTAGGGATTGCTGTCTGACCTCTCCATTATTTTTCTGGTGCCAACCAAGTTAGTTGTTTACATTACAGCATTAGTGGTTGCAGAACGTTTGCTTGTACTTAAGGTATATAACCTACCAACTGTTAATTTCACTTTGTACATCACACTTCTGATTGCAGCTTTCGCATTCAAACAAAACCTTTGACCGGTATTCTTCGAAGCAATAACTCGACACAACTTCAGTTTTTGTTAGAGCCCATCAACTAGGAATATTCCTTCCACTGCCTCGATGTGAACTGACACCAAGCTTTCCGGAGGCAACAGCGTTGACTGCTGCACCAATGACCTTACTCTAAATCCAGCCTTCCTGGGCGCTCAACTACTTTCAATCGTGAGCAGTTATCAGGCTACCCGATGGCCTGTTCTTACAATATCGCTCACAGGATTTAAATAAATCTAAAGTTCCTGCCACTCTTGTAAATCCTGCTCCCTGAGCTACGGATTGTGGTCAACAGACAATATATGTCTTTAATCTAGAGGACTGAGTATCATGCTCAATACTCTCAAACAAAGTTTGTTGAGCGTTTACAAATGTCTTCTGTGTCCAATTCGAGATCAGTATCGTATTAAGCAGTACGGTAGCTTCATGAAGGCGTGGTGGGAATTCTCATCCCACTCATGGTAAGACCTGCACTACTGACGAGTTCCAGCAAGGAGGAAGCTCGAAATTATGCCTACTTTCTAGAGAAGGATGGATGGAATGTCTGTCTAAATGATGAGATTGTGGTAAACTCGGAGTTGTGTTCAGTTTGAAATTAAGTAAACTCCCGACTCTGTGTCAGCAACCTGATTTGGATGAGACCCAATTACGAAAAATGTGAACTTTGGCTGCATTCAAAACAGCAAAAAAATCAGCAGAATCATTAGAAACAACAGTGAGGTGAGGGTCATTTTTACATACACAGAACTGTGTAAACCTTCGGTATTTCATCTTGTTTTGCCGAAATCAAGAAGTTCACGACTGTTCTTTTAGACTATCCGTGATCATGGATCGTAACCGATTCTTTTGATTTCAACACGGTGGTCTTCTGGAAGAATATTATGGTTACACAGAGTGACTCCTTACCGCTGTTGTCTGCAACTTAAGAACCACTAATTATCAAATCAGATTTAGAAATTGCCTGGCTAGCAAGCAGTCCCTTTACCGACTGGCGCAGAAATTCTCCGATGGTTGACTGACCACGGTGTGAGATTTTCAATGGAGGCATGAGCACGTACGTTTGCGAACGTTCAAAGTATTTGGGAGTCTTGTTATCCGACTGATGATGCATTACTGATTTGCGCGTTACAGATACTCTATAGGTTCGTATGTTGTACGTGGTTTACTCAGTTTGGAGTTTGTGTGAACGGACCTAAGAGCAAAATTATAGCTTCGTGACTTTTAGGATTTTTGTCACCTGCTAACACTTGAAACGTGTAGTTTAACGTATGACCCTTCGTTATCCTTCAACCGCTTTGTCTTGTTTTTGTATATGGATACACTAAAATTATGGAATAGCACTCCCTTTTCAGTTCATATGGGACTCGCAAGTGATTCCACTATTTTTCAAGACACCGTTTGGATTTTTAATTGAAAACTTACCCGGTAATTTAACTAGAAATAGTCTCCGTTCCTAAGATCATATATCCACTACGAGAGATATTCTCATCAAAAACACCAAACAATTCACGGTACTCCGGGCTGCAGCATCACAAAACTATGTTAACAACACTCATCAAGAATACATATAATACCTGAAGACTTGACCTGATTGATATGACAACTTACGTTCGAATAAGTATAATAAATTCATTCCATATTTGGGACCAGCAGCAAAAGACCTTAACTGATGGGTTATACATTGGAACAGATAAACTGTAATTATCTCGTTTTGGCCCACAACTAAAAATAGTCTCAGGCATGCCTTCGTGGGTTCCTTGTAACTAGGACGTTTAATTATCACCCGCAACTCAACGACAGAGAATTTAATAATCCCTGCCAGCATCTTCAAGGTCAAAGTGAAGGTTTGAATTGTCAACTTGAAACAAGTTGGAAAATTTCCGACGACTGATTTGAACAAAATAAATAAATGTAACCAACGCAAATTGACTTACGATATCTTTTTGCTGCTAGTCGTGGTTTAACCTCTTCAAAACACACTAACTCATAGGCCCTGGCTCTTCTTTCACACAGCTGTCTTGACTTACTGTTCAACCAGTATAAAATTTAGTGCATGGTCGTTGAAATCTATAGTCAGAGAAAATTTGTTGGTTACTGAATATCATTATGACGCATTAACTGTTAAGTGTGAGAAAACAAACCTCGAAGCCACTGTAGGTTTTTGTCTATTGACGATATGTTTTATTCATTCTTGTTCAACACATAAGAGCATCAGTAGGAGAGAGGAGACTCAGCACTCTGTAATACGCTCTAAGCTTATGACAGCCTTGTTCATAGTGAGAAAGAAATCTAAGTTAAGGAGAGACCAAACATGGACTGTTAAAACGTTCAAATAAGTCAAGCGGCTGATGATGTGTTTCAGGATTTTTTAGATCTTTCATGAACGACAGAAACAGCCACCATCCTCTAACCATTGTCTGCCACACCATGAGAAAGTCCCATTCGTCCACGGTATATATCTTCGTTAGCAACAGAGGTTTGCATATTTTTGATCCACCATTTTGCGAATTTCTTCACCGTTAACTTCAAACATGGCTTCTTTGAACGCTTGCACGCTGACTTTTTTCCCATCACTCGATGCTAATTCGTTGAGCCAAATTTTGTCCATTTGGATTGCTCTCTCCCAGATCTGTTGAAATTTAGCTTCCTCGGCAATTTTTTCAGATAAACCGGCATTTTCCATTATACTTCGTATCTAAGGGTGGTTACGAGTGAAGGGACAACAAAGATTACAGGTGTGCGATGCTTGCTGCATAGGCTTGAGCTTAGATTAAATGAGCAGAAAAATTCACGGGATATCAACGAGACGCAAACAGCAATTAATAGACTGCGTCTTCTATACCTTAGCAAAAATTCTCCCCGATGAAATCACCTAAAGTTCCGTTGCCGTCGTCAACATCATTCAACGCAGCGGCTCCTGTTGCCACTCAACTAATATGCAACGGTGGGAAGATGATCAAGTCACAGCAGAGAAAAATGAGAAGCAATAAAAAGATGAGCCACATATGGACTAAAAATAACCTTGTCTGGATTCCAGAATTCAACTAGTACATAACCAAATCTTGAGGAAAAAACTGTGAAGCTACGATTGAATGTAAGACCTCATCAAAATGACAGATTCATTACGGTTTTTAAGTTCAAGTGTCAGTAAGTGCATTATTTCACGGTCAACTCGAACATGTAATGACAAGATTTACTTCACTGTCGCATCGCCGATTACTGATTTAGTTCAGAAAAATTGCCAGTCTACCTTCAAGTCTGTTTTTAATGATTACGATTGATAAGGTCACGGAGATTGTGGTACCACGGGACAGTGTTAGGGTATATGTGCATCCAGACTAAACTCTGTACTGAAAGCTGTATTTTGTAAGCCATTTGAGCAAATTCTTTGCTCTTGTTTTCAAAAGATGAAGAATGAATTTCAGAAGATTTACTACTCTGGACAATCTGTTTCCCTCTATATTCGACATGTGTATTCTACATAACAAGAGTATCTCATGGGATAAGTTCCATCATAGATTGCTGAAAACTTAATTCTTCATAGAATTACAAACACCCGTGGCTGATGAGTGTTTTCAACTGAGGTTCATGCCTCAAATCGATTTTGTCCTTGATATGCTCCTGAGAAGTTCACCTAGGGTGAATAACAAATTACCAGGTGCTTATTGCTATTGTGTTGTGACTGTGAACTGAATGGGGTAAGCATATACGCATTTGCAAGTTTCGACTTAACACTGAACACCAAACCTAACCGTATGCATCTTGTAGATTTACGAAAGTCTTAAACTACACATATGGTCTCAAACGAATGCTGTTTCTGCTATCACGGTCATGTTTTGGTTAGCCAGTGAACGTTCCATACTTATGTAAGCAGTATTACAGGGTGAATATAAGATGGATTTAACTTACTTTGCTTATCACTAGTGATGAAGAAAAAGATTAGTTTCTGTCGATGATACTTACGATAGGGTTTAGCGACATTGGTTTCACAAACTTAAACTGAGGCGTTTGAAATTTGTTAGATGTAAACAGCGAATGTTAGCATGAATAATGTAAGGAAAAGTAAACACTGGAAGAGATACACCAAAAGTCGCCACATCCTACTTGCCCAAGAGTAAAGTTGTTTTAATAAAGCCTGTAATTTTCTGTATTACAACCAACACTATTGTAGCAAAAGTCACCGAATATTTGTGAACGCTGGTTTGCAATCTTCAGAGATTAGATTTGCATACTCCATTCAATAAAGAGTTGGAATCCGGGGATCTTTGCAAGCAGAACCATCAGTCATTAAACAAGTAAAACATTGGTGACGGACCTCTAACCTCGTGCTGGTCAACTTAGGCCGTTGTAAACGCACCCATGGTTAGCAAGCAATCTGAGGTAGGCGGTTCATTTAGACTACCGAGGATTATCTAGAAAACGCCCAGTCTATAGAAGTATTTACCTCCGTTGGACAAATTCGTTCCAATTCTCAGTTGATGTTTTCAAATTTTTATCGGTCACTCCAACCTTCCATTATTTTCTGTTGGTCGTCATAGTTGTTCGTTAAATTTGTGAGATTATTTGCTAACTAGTTAAACTCAACAGTTAGTCAATTTTAGGAGAAATGAGACTTTTCTTGAAGTTCCGAGCACAAAACGGAAAACGTTACGGCATGCATAAGTACGACCGTAAAGCTCTGTAAATACCTCTTCCTTGGTTCTTAAGGTTAACAGATCTCTCTGCGACAATCCATATTCCGCATAGATATTTGGGTGGATTACTGACCGCACGTTTGGTTCATCTCCATAGTCGGTGGAGTTATGGACTGAGCGAACCTGAATTGAAATGGAAATGTGAGGCACAATATAATCTAGGTGTTCATACAACTGGATGTTTGAGACATATCACAACATCCGCACTGCTTTAATGCAATCAACAGCATGTAGCTGTGAACAAGGAAAACCAGGTTTGAGCACAGCACTGTGAGGATGGAAACTGGCAGATGCTAGAAGTTCGTACTGTTTCTTCAACACTAAAGTACGATAACCAGGAATAGACACACATATATAAGACTTGTGGGATGGAGATGAAGTGAAGCGGCAACTGAGGTAGAGGATATAAGGCAAAATTATTAGGTCTGTGGCTCACATATAACTGCTTTAGTACGCATGCTACTATCTAAGTACGAACTGGAAAAGGAAGAGTGATTACCGTTTTTAAACGTCTTCAACAGACACAGAGATAACAGATCAACACACAGTCTGTGCATGAAAACGCAAATTGCACCGAACAGCACTAACAAAAAACGAGCGAACGTTAGATAGAAGATTATCTATGCAGGCTGAACGTATTTGTTTGTTAGAATGTTCATCCAAAGTACTGTGCTTACTTACAGATACGCCAGTGTATGGTAGATATTCGTTGAGATTTGTCAACAGACATTGTCAGCAACGTATATAAAACTGTAAAATTTCCACGGTCAGCCAGTAGGTCTGCACACATGTGCAAATAAAGTTTCTGAATTCGATCTTCAACATTTATTGTTTCATCGAATAAAGGAAAGTGCAAAACAGGTAGAGCTTCAGTATAATGCTAAAATGGTATCGTTACATCTGGTGAAGAGACCCGGTTGGCGTCACTACACAATGAATTTGACAGTGAGCCTATAAGTGCAGTGAAAATTAAATCAGAAAAACCGGTAGGTTCCCGAGATCGCGTAATCTTCCTCGTGTGTCTATGGCCGGAAACACCTTGTCCATAAATCATCGAACTGACCTCAGATCAATACACAAGGTTGTAAAGTGTTACGCTAATCCGCGTTTCATGCGTTTGGTTGAAACGGCCGCGATTAGCTATCATTACGTGTAAAGAAACTTATATATTTAAGCCATTAGATTTCCATTGATCTAATAGTTTTGATGCCCCCACTTCATTTGCTGTTCCATTTCTTCACTCCCAACATACTAATTTTGAAGGTATTTACGTACAACTTATTGTATTTGTCTGGTAGTGAATGGGCACTGCGATTTTCTGACAGTTACTGTCATTTGTCTCCTAAATGTCGTATTTATATATATGAAGTGAACGAGTGTTTTAAAAACCAAATAGCAAGTTTTATTGCAAACAGTCGACAGAATGGATGGACCATCTGGAAAGATCAATTTAATTAAATCAAACTCTAGATGTCACGCACCTTCAAAAATAGAGGACGTTTTGGGTCTGACTTAGTCACGTTTATAGAGCAACCGTTAACTCTAAATTTACCTTGGGAACGGGTTTTTCTCTTTCAACTGGTGGTTTGCCTAGACGAATCCAGCAATCTGGGTTAACCAGCCCTCCGGAATTGTCACTGTACTGTTCGCTCGTCAACTGATAAGTGAGTAAGTTTGCATCAATCGCTCGACGTAATCTTCTACGAACCGCAGCAGCCACTGCGAGAGTGTTAAACACAAACGAGGCCGTTTTTATTAGATATTATAGTTACCGTGCTTTGGAAAATGGATCTACTTCAAAACAAGAATTGGTGATGCGTCATCAGAAGATTAGATGTGTAGAATTACACATGTAAACAGTGCAGGAAAATCCACGGCTTCATCCCACCCCCTACACTAGTCTGCCCGTAGTTCGTAACACGCTGCGAAAGCAACGTGAATTTTCCAACTTAAACCTGACCAAATTCGTGTAGTCGTTTGACTGATTTGTTGAAGTAAATCAAACTCATCTCGTTTTTAGGTTCGACGAAATATTCGCATGTAAATCACGGAGTAACTAAATGCTATACAGCACAATGTCGTGCAAAAAACCACTCACATAGGAAACAAAACTGTCAAGTGACATTTTGTATCGGCATTGAGAAACAATGCTTTTGAATGTAATAATATGTATAATGTGGAAAATGCGCTTGAGTTACCACTAGACGGTGCTGACTGTTCTCGTTTTATTATCGACGTACAGAAGCCTGTGAAAACAACCTAATCTGGTTAGAGAGAGATAATCAAACTGACGGGAAGTCTTCACGGAAGATGTAAGGTATGAATTTTTCAAAACTCTTAGTGAGTCAAGGAATGTACGCCTAATCGTGCTGGAAGGTTGGGGGTGTACAAGAAAATGGCATTTCAACTCGCAGGACGCTGCAGTAGTTTGCCTGACCTCAATAGTGTTTCATACATTTTGCGCATTGATGGAAACGAGACAGCAATACATCAGTGGTTCACACCAATGCTTAACTGCTACACAACCATGAAGAAAAAGCAAACCCTATATATATAGGAGAGAAGGAAAAAGAAGGGGATGAGAAGGAACCTATCTAATGAAAATGATTACGTCCATATTCAAATATTCAGCATCAAGGTGCCTACACCTTGCAAACAAACAACCGAGCTGCAAGTGAGACTGGGGCGTCATTAGCGAGACAGCTTCCTTACGGCTTTCACAGTGCTCTTATCAAAAGTTTTAAAACGCATATGCTTCGACATGACTTAAGTATTAGATAAGCTAATGTAATGACTTATATGGAATACACCTTGGTATCAGAACCCACTAGAATTCTCCTGTTTTCCCGATGGCGGTGAGATCCCTCTAGTGGATGGTCGTGAAGTAGTGGGGAAGAAACTTACACTGTTTTAAGTTAAAACGTCACCGACGGACGACCAAAAATGGAATATGTAAATATTAGTTTGAGGGAACAAAATATACTAAATGAGGGTATTAACCGAAGCCGATGATATTCCATGGCTCTTCAAAACAAAATTTACAGTTTAGTGGGTAGCTGGCGGTTTCACTGGCGTTTATGCTGCTAACTTGTCTGTGGAGTTGGTGTACTTTACAAAACTTAGCAATGAAAACATCACGTAAGTTGCGCCGCTAAGAATGCGTCAACTTGATCTAAAGCTGCTTGTTTATTTGCAAAATGTTAGCAGCTTAGTACAAAAAGTTCGAGTTCTAACGCATGCACTTCTAAACGCTGTCATGTTTTTCACCTCTATTTCTTAAATTTAAACCATTCCCGTTCGCTTACAAGATGGTTAATTGCCGGGTTAAACCACTGATATGATACGTCTATGATAATGGTTCTACGAATTAACTATATTGATCTTTTCTTAATTGTACATTGTCTCAGTAAATCACGGTACCCACGAATGTGAGGTAACTTGCCTTCTTGTCTTTCTGTGGATATTGGCTCAGCGTCCTTGAGAGAGCCACACGCGTTCGGCCGGCCAGCTTCTATCACCTGTCGTTTCCAGTCCAAGAAAATGGCCATAAGACGCCAGTCCACTGCAATATGGATGAAGTCCTCCGGGTTCATCCGTATTCGGTCCACAACCTGGTTAGAGGGGCGCTTCTGGTCCAGGCGTTCACGCACACTTTTTACCATCTCATCCGGAGCTCGAACCTTCACAATATCAAACATTTGTTCGGTCAACTCCTCATCCAGAGGTACTTCAAAGTGTCGGAACAGCTCACGGGCGTCTAACATGGGAACGTAGTCACCCTGGGCAGATATTAAGAAATAGCTATCAATACTAAAATAATTAGCAGAAGTAGACTAATCATAGTGAATGTCTTTGTGATGTTAACCCTTTTCTTTAGATAAAATGAAGTAGACTTTAACAGAATCCAGCAAGAAGATTGAAGGACGACGATAAGTGGAAAAGTGCGTTCAAATAACCACAGAACTACAGGCCAACATTTTTCAATAATTTATGGCGTATGTGTAACAAGTTGCACGAGAAATATATCAGGACCATTGGCTATTTGAGGCACTGCTTAGAATAAGATATGACATTTATTGAATCATATATTAAGCAGCTCAATGGATAATCTTTGTGTGAGCAAAATGGCCATGTTGTTAGTGACCTTCCTACCTGTTAACATACTGTATGTACGTGAAGTTGATTGCGTGAGGAAAGCTCGTGAAATAATCATGTTTCCCGACTTCTCAAACAGTTGATTCGACAGACAAAGATAAATAAATGAAAGGATTTAGAGACGGAGAGTCGCTTCAAAGATAGGGCTAGAATACAGAGCAAGATGGTGATATTAAAAAAAATCATTAGGTTGGTTCCCTTCAAGTCATTCGAAGAAGAACTCCAATGATCTGTTTTGTTTGAGAGTGATAATATAAGTGAATTTAAACGGTCGTGTCTGTTTCGTTTTTCGGGACGTCTGTTCGTTTCGTAGACTACCGGGTCGATTATAGGAAGCCCAGTTTACATTTGTCAGAAATTCCTGACAAGGATCCCCAGAGAAATGGCTTAGATTGCAGCAAAAGAGAACTTAATCGGTTGTATTTCTTTACAATAGTGTGTATCAAGACAATACCTAGCACAAACTACATAGAGGTTACAAGACTGTGTTTCGCATCTGAAATCCGATCCAAGAAAACCAGACAGCGGTTTATTAGAGGATAAACAGCCCTCCGAAAATAGATGGAACAGATTTCAACTCGAGCATCCCAAATTCTTGAGTGGTAGAGAGCGCTTACAGTAACGACGTTATCAACCAATAACTATTGTGAATGCTGACTTCGAGAACTGAACTTACGGACGACGGTTTATTCTGAGTGACTGTGAGACCATATTATGAGTCTAAATCGTCTTATCTAATCTACTGACAATGATGTAACACCAGTCTTCTGCATTTACTGTGTTCTCAATGTTATATTCCACTCTCATTTCTGGTTCCGGCGTTATGTGACTTCCCTAACAAATTCGGAAGCATGCTGAGTATGTCACGTGACCCACCAAACAGCCCACTCTATTTCTAAGATGGTGTTATTTCATACGGCTTACCGGCACTCTCCAAGCTGTCAGAATCCACAGTTTTGCTCTTGTACGATCAAAACGCCTGTTGAATACACTTATTGAATTCACTCGTTATACGGTATTCTCTAACCTGATTTCCCCAAGTAATTAACTAACTTTGAATTCCTCATTAAACGAAATGTTCACCTGTTGTTTCCTCGAAGGTTCTTAAGTTTTCTCTAGATTTTCAATCTATGGTACGTTTTCCTGTGGCTAGTTTTCCATATTTTTTGTTCTACACCAATTCACAGAAAAAATTTGTCGTCCACGTATTTCGTGGTTCAGCTTACCTGCTTGCAGTCGATTTCTTGAAATGCGCGACTATACCTACAGCTAGACCCAAGCCTAATCATCCGTTAACTCTCACCTAGTGGGACTTTCTATATTTCAGTCATTGATTAACTCCCAAACAATTCTGGTAACCCAAGTCAGCATCTGTTTACAAAAAATTGGAAAGTTTGCTAAGTGTCGTTTATTGTGAGTTTTTACTACATTCTCCACAGATCAGTTCAGTTATCACTTCGTGCGATTTGAACACAGTGTTAATTATCACAGCGTCGATTAGTTAACAAACGTTCCTTTCATCTGAACTTCTGAATAACACCCTATCATTTTTAGAAAGCACTTGCTATTAGCACCTGGGTCCTGGTATACCCATCTATATACGATTAAGGTGCTAACTCAGCTACTCGTACTTGACTTGAGCTACCGTCTAACTGATGGCACAGTACTTTCACTTGTTCAGTCATTCGTTACAGTGAGGTTCACAATTTTACTTAGCTTCCCTTCCCTCCATTTCCTCAATTCTATTTTATAACCTTCTCTTCTGTGTATGATCCCACCACAGTTATACGTCGGTTCCAACCCTAATGCATCGCAGTCTATGATGAGGGCTATGACAATGATGATAATGAACGTGCTTTATTACTGTGATTCAGCCTTGTCAGTGTGACAACAGCGAACCCGGTTGCCTCCGGAAAAAAGAGTCTGAGTTCACATTCTGGTCTTAGCAAAGACATGCACAATTGACGATATCTAACCAACATGAAACTTGAGTCCTGTACTTTTGTTTCCGAATGGCTGACTGAACAGTCTCTGAGACTGAGGAAATTTTTTAATCAACCCTGTTGGCGGCTCCGAATGTTCCGAATTTTTGTTATTCACACTTTTATCATTTCTGTTATTTTCTGGACTAGGTTTACCGGTTTGTGTGTTCTCTATTTGTTGTAATTTTAAGCGCCTAAAATGCCAAAAACTTTAATTTCCTGAAGGGGGCACGTATTTTAGAAATGAAAACCATTATACCGAATTGTCGTTTCTTTTCTGTTCCGGAATCAGAAGGCAGCAAAAAGAAATGCATATCGGAATCGACAAGGCTGAAGTGAACAAAATGTCAACTCACAACATGAATTAATGGGCTACGTATTAAAGCCTTCTTTGCTTGCAAGTGTTTTTGAGCTAGCAACAAACTTATAATGTAGTTCAGGGGAATCACTAATAGAGATAATACTTGTTGTTTGTTTTCAAGAATCAGTTTGAATGTAGGAATATCACACTGTCCCAAATCCGATCTATCATGTAATATAAAAGACCGTTTGACTGGATTCAATAATACGGGAAAGCCTACCTCTTTGGCCAAGTGACACAAAACTGCACTGATTTCTGCTCCACGCCAAAAGCGTGCCTCGCGTAGTGCGTGATGAATAACTGGCAGGAGTTGCTGTAGACGGCGCACATAGCTGACACATTCCGGCTGCTTTGACTGTGATGATTGTGGTAGACTGTCGAATGGTAGGCCAGCCAGTTGCCGTGGTATTTTACCGTGTAACAGTTGGCCAACAGTTAGTTCACCCCGTTTGCTTGAGAGTCCGAATACGTGACCTTCTGGGACATTCATCGTATCAGCTATGCTAAAAGGACATTGTACCGAAGTTATCGATAATCCATTTGAATAGTTCAGTTGGATATGGTCTTTAAAGAAATGAGTAACTGCTGATATTCAGAATTGAAGTGTCTATATACGCAGTCCCCAGATGCAGACTACCTGCGACAATTTGCTTGCCTGACTTGTCAGACCTAACTACTAAGCACCATTATGTAATGTGCACTGTGAAATTAGTGGTGCCGGATTACGCCTCAAAAGTGATAGGTGTCTGTACGTTTATTCACCATCGAAGTGGTGATGAGGTTTAACATTTTAATTTACAAGGTGTTCAACCCCTAATTGTTGACACGATGTAATCCATAGGCAGCTGGAGAATTATCAACAGACATTCACGAACCACTGTTCCTTAGGACTTCGGGGCGATTCCAGTCTGCCGTAAGAGCAAAAATGTGCAGCTAATTTAACATACTAGAATTGAAATTTTCGATCGTTGTAGTTTCAGTAGCATCACACTTGTGTACTGACACCACCGCATCGCCAGTGATGTCGGAACTAGTGAGGGATTCTGATCAATCATTAACTCATCCTGCAAGAGAGAGATGAAGCCTTTGACATCCAGATATCGCCAATGAACGCCGTCAGTGTTGTGCGGTGGTTCACGTTCTTCGATCTATCTCTGTTGCCCTGACTACATTTCATCTATCTACCAATGCAAGTTGGCAACGGGCAATTTCACGCTAAATAACAGCTCAGCGGCACTTGACAAGCGAAGTATTATTGCCAGTTATGTTAATTCGATGTAATTATCATGTAACTGTTGAAAGTACTGCTTGCTCAATAGTACACAACTCCCACAGGCTGATTAGGTGGAAAGAAAAAGCCACAGGCTTTAGTGGTTACCGAGATAAACACCAGACAGACCATCTCTGAAAACATACGTCAACATCATAATTAAACAGAGAATTACATCGGTGGTTCGCGGTAGCTGCAATAAAACTGTGGGGAGACTAACAAACGAAGAAGAGGGCAGAATAGAGGAGGAAGAGAGGGAAGGAAAAATAATTACTAAGAATAACTATTTCTAAGCTCAAACGTCCAACATTGACCTCGAAAACAAATAACGAAGCTAAAAGTGAGAATAAAGTACCATCAACAAGACCGCTTCCTTGAGGGTTTGCTGTTCCGCACCATCAAGTGCATTTAATTCACAGACGACATAAAAAACATGGGCAAAATTCGTGCCACTAAGTCCGAATGGTCGCAATCACATCTGAAGTCAATAGCTACCCTCAGCGGCCATATTTATCAAGCGCCAATTAACGCGGCTGTCGTAAAACTTCATATAAGTGTCTCCTAAGTTTCAGAGAGAGGCTTCTTTGACGCCAGAGACGTTCTTGGATATCAAACACCACTTTAGCTATTGCAATGAAAGTTTTCATTCCATTCCGTTCAATTCCTCTGTCGGTGCAAAACCCTAGGTAGATAAACCAGTCAACAACACTAACAACTTCAACATCCATAATCAAATATACCTAACCACGGCAGTCTCGTAGGAAAGTTCGGTATTTTGAATCTGTAAAAATCAATCCGTTTTTTTGCAGAAATAAAAGCAGCATGTAGCACGGTCCGTTAATTGACCTCCCTAAGCTTAATTTTTACTGGAGACCAGAAATGACCAGACGGTTTATAAGAACGGTTGTTTCTCAAGATAAAACGTACTTGTCACCGCATGAGTAACGAGAAGTGATAACACTACTGGAAGAAACGAAACAAAATCGAGACAGCTCGTTGATTCAATCATATGAACGTGGGCGTATTATCAATTATTGTAAGCTACCGTACCTGACAATAGTAACAGCCAGAGAATCTGTGGTTAAGACTTTCTTATTTAGACATTCGACAACTGCCGACAGCACTCGGAGAGAAGAAAGGGGTCCCCGTTGACTGTGATAACCTCATTAACCGACCATCTCATGGTTTGAGTCAACAATTCTTGAATCCTGTGAATAATGCCTGGAGAATTCAACGTTTACATCACACGCAAAGTGTGTGCCCCTATCCTCGCAGACGGTGTAATAATCCCGTATTTGTAAATGATGAAGGTTAGGAGATGATTTGCAGCACTGCCCGTATGCAATTTGTTTCATCCTAGTCATTAACCACTTTTGACGTCACAAGCGAATAAAACAGGAAAACCACTTTTTGTTCGATATGGACTGACAAGATGCCGTTAATCAACTAGACAAAATAATAAGCAGTCGAGTACGAACTAATTGCATTCAAGAAGTCAGAAATCAAACCTTTTCAACCCTGGGGTAATGCTTTGCAGTTTAAGAAAACCACAGGACCTCCAAACGGGTCAGTCTGATCATTCACCTTAAACGGTATGACATGTCTGCTTTCTGCAAACGCAATAAGTAGAAAACCGTCGTCCAGCTACTTCTTGTTATCCAATATAATGCTAGCAGAAGTCATTCCACCAGGATCAATTTATCTTTCAATCACACTTCCAGAAATGGCATCTAGGATCAGTTGGAAAATGAAACAGGAAATTCGAAAGCTCTGGGTAGATGAAATTCAAAAGTGATGAATATCCACTTTGCCCAGCTTGCTGAATTAATGAATAACGGTGTTTATTATCGTCGCCATAGACAGCAATGCAGCAGTGGGTTACACTGACGCTTAACCGCCACAAACCCACGAATAAGAAAAAAAGCAAACCCTATAGAGGGAGACAGGAGAAACCGGGAATCAAACGGGAACCGACCTAACTATCAAAATAGCTACGTCCATATTCAGACATTCAACATCGAGGTTCATACACATTGCAAACAGACAACCGGCTGTAGATGAAAGTGGGGCGTCATCAACAAGACAGTTTTCTTAAAATCTCCACTGTCCCACGTCATTGAACACACTCAATTCACAGACAAATCAACCAAACAACAACATTTACGCCACAGCGGTCGATTAGCCACCATCCCACCTAATGTCTCAAGCCACCGACTATGTGGTTCGCGAGGGCCCTAGCATGGGATACAAAGCTGGCACACAGTGACCAACCCTGTGTGAACGATTTCATTTCTCGCACCTTACATTATTCAGCCGCAGTTTCGGCAAAGAATGCATGATGTGGCGGGCGACTGGGTGGCAGTCTTAGTACAAGAACTAACCACCAAATCTGTGCAGGTGTAAATAGGGAACAAAAGTACTCATTTGGAAATCAGTGCCAAAAACCCGCTTCCTAACCACCTCGTTACTTACTCGCTGGTGCCACTGGATACGGGCGATTGGACGAAGACAACGGTTTTCAAAGACCTGAAGACGGTTCTCGTCTTCTACTCTGAGCGGTCAGCCTTCGCCGCCGTAAATTGATACATCCATCATTCTTGACCTACTTACGCAATCTTTAGGCGTCAGAGAGATTCCCCTTTGTCGCCATCGGTGGATCGGATTAGCATACACCACCCTAGCCCTAGAGATATGCAGTTATATTTCATTTCCTACTCATCCGCCACAGTGTGATGGCATGACCTTCTCGATGACCTGTCGAGCTGAACTGGACAGTGCGATGGCCACATCTAAAGAGTGAATTATACCAGCCGGGCACATAGGTAGAGGTCTGACAAATCACAGTCTCCCGGTTCTGCCGGTTGAGAGTTGGATAAAGGTTGGCATCTTTTTTCGGAAAAAGTACCAGTTCTGGTACACTGCCATCCACTCGCTGCCTTGCGGTTCGGGCTTTTCTACTAAATGCCTTGGTTGAAAACCTTAATCCTTCACCTGTCTATGTCTGGGCGTCCTGGCAGTATCTCAGCCCATGCACAGCCATGGATACACAACGATGTAACGACTTGTTCTGTCACTTTTCTGTTAAAGAGTATGCTGTTGTGACTAGCTCGTAATTAGAACAAAAGCAGATTCACAATGTCTGGTGTAAGGGTTTCAGTTCATCAAGAACCAACATACGACAAACTTCTCCGCTTTGCATTCGCTGGTGAAATGAAAACCCGCCTACTTTTACACACAATAATGAGTTCTGGGATTTTATGGACCAAAACGGCCTGTGATGATATCGGCCAAATAGCCGCCTTTTCTCAACAGGCTATCAAAACCACAACGATTCGTTTTTGATGAAATCTTTGAAGGCAATAAAGCAGCAGATGCAAACCATCTTCCAACATGACCATAAACAAGCCCCGTAGACATAACTAAAACTGATTAAAACACTGACGCAAAAGCGGAGCATCAACCGACGTCGGGGTCATATGAGTTCTAAAGATCTCCAAACGGATCTCTAAATAATTCAATACGTGAATTTTGTCTCAACCTTTCGTAAGTATAAAACGTGGCCATCCTGATAAGTATATACAGAACCAACCATTAAAACTGAAGTCCGTAACTGCATTTTGACTATAAACTACTGACACGGATAACCTGGATTAGGCAGTATATAAAGAAGGCGTTAATAAAAGTCTTGACTCGTGCTGATTCACTTTTTGTGGGTGGCGAAGAACATCCCTATGTTCTGGAGTCATTCGATTGTGGTGTCCGTATGCAGGAAAGAAGTCGGGGTCTCTAGCAAAATTCATAAGGGGATCTGCTTGACCACAGCCATTTCGAAGACTCTGTCACCCATTATACTTCGTCGGGTCATTGTGGCTTGGGAGGCAGACACTAACGAAGAACAGGCAGAGGTTCGTCTTATACGGGGATGTTGTGGTCAACAATCAAGTCTTTGCCGAGTTTCGGCGCAACATCTTGAGTACCGCCTCCAAAAATGTTCATTTTTATTGCCTACAAATTTTCGTTCGACTAGACGGATTGTTCGATCGAATTGCTTAAACGCAAAGGTTTGCTGATCAAGTGTCGGCCTTACATTCTCTTACTTCACCTGAGGTTGGATCTGTAAACTGTTTGACAATTTTGGCGTCATAAGCTGCATAAATCATGGTTGTCCTCTTTCATCTTTTCACTTAATTTTATCATAGAAGAAATAACGGAGAGAGTTCTTGTCGCACTTGAAAGATGCCGACATAAACCTGTTATTTGGTGGGAGATGGATTGATGTTTGTTATGTTGTTGACATGTTGTTTGACAGTCTCTAAGAAGCAAAAGGAAGATCAAACGCATTTTTACGCTTCTTCAATCTGATGTTTGTGCGTTCTACAGCCACAAATAGCAAATTGCTTCCGCAAGACCACCGGGATTAAGTAGACTTAGTGTTGGATAATGGAGTTATGGAAACTGCTAACAATATTTCTTTCTAGGACGTTGCATCAGCAGGGCTGAAGGTAAAGGGAATAAGACAAAAGCGCGTGTCTCCAAGGTTGGAGTGATATGCGCCAATGAAAAATACATGTAACTTCCAAAAGATAATCATCCAAAGCTTAGGAAACGTTTATATGAGGGAATTGTGTTAGCTGTGTTAATTTACAGTCATGAAAATTGACTGCTTGTGTTAGAAGACGCAAACTATTTTCAGACGGTTTGCAATCGACGTACGCGTTCGATTATTTGTGTCAATCGGTGCCAACGTGCAAGCAACAAAAAGTCTTTTTTTCAGTGAACACCGACTAAACTCCCTTGGTTCCACAGACATGGGTGATCTGACCATGTACTATGAATGCCAGCCGATCATCTGAATCTGTAACGCAAACGCGGCCGAACAGTTGATGATTCGGCGTGAAGAAATCAAGTCGGTTACCAATGGGTTAGCCAATACAGGTCCAGTTTACATCCCGAGCTAAAGCTCTTGCGACCCGCGTAGTCGGGGGGTTAAGTGCACTCAGCGGAGCAAAGGACGTTGACTGCATCTTACTTTCACTTGTGGCTTAACTGTTTGTTTGTAACCTGTAGGCATATTGATGTTGAATTTTTGAATATAAACTCCTTTATTCTGAGTAGTTAGGTCCTGTTTTCCTTCCATTTTCTTCTTGTTTATGGGTTGCTTCTACCTTTATGGTTGTGTGGCGGTCTAACAACAGTAGGAACCAGTAGTAGATTGCTCTGTTTCATGGTGACAGTGGAGATATTTCTGCCCTATTTTGACAGCGCAAAATGGTGTATCCCAGTTTTTACTAGCTACAATTAAATCACTCGGGTTGAAATCTTCGAGAAGTTTATCAATCCATGGCTAATGTCACAGAAAACTTTTCTAATGTACATCAATTTGGTTAGCATCAGTGGTGGTCCTGTTTTAACACAGAGCCGCCTCTTGTTGTTAAATTTTGTTTTTCCTAGGCAGAGTGCCCCGAATTTGTATCTCATAGCAACGACTTCGAGAGTAGCTGGAGGGTATTTCTTTTGTACTAAAAGTGACATCTCGTAATTTTTGTGAGCAATCATTTTTTCAATGCTTTACAATTCCCTGAATCAATGACCCAATCATCATTTACACTCCGAAATAAATTTAGGTGTTTTCCAAAACGTAATGGTCTTTTCGGTTTTTTATTCGGTTTAGGTTATTTTCTATGTTTCGCATGTGGATGACGTTGTTTTCCGGTTTTGCCGTTCAGGCAGATTTTTCTTCTCTCTGTACAGAAAACAGTTACCTACTTGGTCGAATGATGTAGCACACGTTCTGTCAGTAAGACAAAAATGGTTTACCTTCGTTTTTTAGAATAAACTACGACTTGAAGGCTATTGTCGACCTTCACCAACTTATGAATTTTAAACATATTCTTTCTTCGGTTTCACTTTATATAGTAATAAGGTGTTACAGTAGACCGTAATTTGGAAGGGTAATACTGAGTCGAGGATACCTTTTCCCTGGTAAGAAGATTTTAAGTTCAGCGTTTAAAATTATTTAAACCACGTTTAATTTATTTTGCTGCTCGTTAACAAGCAATTGCTTCTGTGTCGGTTGATCCGGTTTTCTTAGAAGTTCCATCATCTGTGATGAAGAATTTCGATTTTCTTCCCATATTTCCCATACTTTGCCTAACATTCACAATCTCATTGCGTTTACCTTTGTACACTTTCTTTGAAGGGTGAACCTGGTTGTTATCAAAGCGGCTATTCGATTTCGTCAATCCTATTTGTGACGTTCCTTCAAGTGTTCTTTCGAAGTAAGTGTATATAACATTGGCAAAACTTAATTAGAAATCTTGGTATTCCCGTATCTTTGGTCGGGGTTTTTGTTATTTCTCTTCACTGCTGAACCCTTTATATCAGACTTGACAATAAAACTAACTTGATACTAATACTCGATGTGCCAAATCAATAAGTGGATATGACTGTTGAATATTTGCCACTTGGGGGACTATGAAACTTTATTCCGTGAACTCAACTTGGGTCTCTGGCTAGCTGTTTTTGAGGTACAAGTATACAACCAAGTCAGCAGAATATCCCAAATCATTATTTATACTACTAACAAGTAGTGCGGCAGATTTATGAATTTAGATGAGACCCAACTGTGAAAAGTCACGGCTTCGGCTGGATTCGAACCAGCGACAGACACAGCATGCCTCAACGCGGCAAGCGCTCTACCAGCTGAGCTACNGGCATGCTATGTCTGTCGCTGGTTCGAATCCAGCCGAAGCCGTGACTTTTCACAGTTGGGTCTCATCTATATTATTCATACGTCAGTTATCATTAGTACTTTGGAAACCTATTGTAAACCAAACAGATGAACCTAACCATCATCAATATCACTGACTTTCTGACCGCTATCAACAACAGAAATTATGATATTGTTTTCACTGTTCTGTTCTATTGGTTTACTTTGAGCACTCACGGGTCACGTGTTCTTCCCAAGTGATGGTCATAGCGTTGTTTGAAATCAAATTGTCCACGACTCATAACCGGAGTTTGGTTAGATTCTTGGGTATTTGATAACCAATTCAGTGCACGACTGACGAGGATTCCTCGAGGATCACAGTGTGTTTGCATGCCGAACACTTTATTTTTATCGAAACTGAAGTGATAACAGAACAAAGAAAATAAGAAGGCCGCAAGTATGTTCGTGAACTACTATCATGTTTTTGCCATGTACGTATCAAGTTTGAACTTCAAAGACGTGAGTAGTAGTTAACGGTAGTTCACAACTGACAACTTCATTCGCGGATTAAAAACTAGGCGTTTACACTTCAACCTTGAAACGGCATTTTCTGGTATTTAAAAAATGAGATGGGTGTAAAGCAAAAGTTTGAAACCATGTCGTGAAATGGGTGTGATTTAAAAGCACACATTATCAGATTGATTTGTCATTTGATTATCAATCTAATACGAGCTTTTTAAGCTAGAACGGAAGTCGAAACTACTAGTGAGTAGATAGCCACTACTTCTGAGCACTTTCGTTTTAAAGATTGAACCAAGGTTTACTGTACCCACCCTGAAAGTTAAATTTGAAGCCTAGTGTTACATGGAAGGAAAATGTCACTGGGCTACAACCGATGGTACGCATAACATTGTGAGTAGGCTAAAACAAGTCCTGTTTACTTTCTGTGTTTCATATTGCTCAGATTTCCGTCTGTGAAACATCTGATCATTAGGCACTCTTCTTTTCTTTCTGCTAAACTAACGAACGTCTTCAGCGGGTTATTTAAGTTATTTGCGCTCTGAATAGAATGCATCACTTGTAAAGCCAAATCCATTTGACGCAGCCTATTTTATTACGATATATAGTGAAATATGTGAAGAACCTTACTTCCAGCAACCATTCGTCATTACTCAGAGCTATTGTTTTGTTTCATGGAAAAATATTACCTGAGGAAGGCCGTAAGTTTGTTTGAGCTGTACCAAACACAAGTGCACCAACATTCACAAACCACTTACTGTTTTTTGGCTTTTCATATTTGTACTATTCAACATTAAAAAAAGGCGATCGAAGCAGCTACGCAAATTAATAAAAACAAAACAAGGAGTTCACTGTTAATCAACCAATTATTGCGATAGCACATGTATAGGAAAGTAATGTTGTCTGAGGTTTTTTATCAGATCAAAGAATACTACCATCCATCCACGGGTTAAATGACCCGTTCGATGCCCAGCAACCTTACCACTGCCAATAAAACATGGTGTGTCGTTGAGTTACCTTTTCTATTCTAATGTTAGTTTTGCAGCTATGTAACCTATATAACGCCGAAACTGGCCAAAATCCAGCAGTGTGGCCGCCACTAGATTTTACTTTATAATTCGGCAGATAAGGTGCTTGTCATTCAGGGATACACGGCTTCTATTGTTGCTGCAAATCTAGTAGACGGTAGGGATTTTCACAAATAAATTGCGTCATACTTAGTAAGTACGACGATGACTCACCGGTGATAGTAAAGATGACAGCAGGAAAGAGGCAGCTGATACACAGTGGATGTGGTTGGAATGAATTGGTGGTAAGTCCTGCTCACTTGGTGCAATGATGCCATTAGTTTAAATCCAACAAGAAATCATGAAATGAACCAAACGATTCTACTCAGTTTTTCTTCGAAACAATTGACCAGGTTGAACATTAATCACATAACAGTGTGGTCGAGCTTTAAGTACAGTTAGTTGGTTATGCTTATCGTGAGGTCACTGAAATTGTGACTAACACGCACGCTTACCTCACACACGAGAGCCGAAATGCAGATAACGATCCGGAGGAGCTAGTATGGTACTAACAAACGTTAATAGGAAATTTGTTTGGGTCTGGTGCTTTCTTTAGAAGTGGGCCAGCCAAATTGCTTATCTGAGGGCGAGATTTGCGGCAAAGTAAGGATGACGTTCAATTTGGTTCTGACCAACGGACGTGTGTTTGTTTGAAACTTAACGTACAAGATATTTCTATCACATAAACTGAAAAATATTGTGATGTATTTATGCCAGGCAACCAGGCAAGTCCGGTTAGTCGAACAAGGCACGGTTACTAAAACTTCGAATTTCGGATAGGTTCGAATCAGTATCGCGAATTGGAGGCGCCCGTGCGAAAAGTTATCTATTAGTCAGGCTGCAAAACCGCGCAAGATCCTCAAAAGTTTCTGAAGTGTGCCCAGATCATCCAGTCAGCGAACGTAGTACCACGAAAACTGCCAAACTGAATGTTTTACAAGGTGAACTCATTGGAATTATGAAGTACTGATTAGATGCTTATGCCCAAGCCTTAACGATTACTTGTGTGGGTACTTCAGTCAAGTTGGCCAATTTCCTGATCAGTTCGTGGATTCCGTGAAGTTCATTGGGTGTGGGAATAACTCGGTTCTAATAGAACACCTCTGATCCTCTGGCAGGGCCTCACATTTAAACTGGCAGAACTTATGTTGCACGAAGGCACGGAAATTTTCTTGCTGACTCTGAAAATGCTTAGGTCCAGAATTTGACAGACGTACGATGTAAGTTCAGTTTTCTGTTAGGCTGTCCGTACTACCTTCCAAACGTTCCGATATGCTAGAAGTTTTCACTACAGACCAAGGTTTTTAGCAATACTGCCTGGTGTTGCTGGGTATGGTCATCTTCAACAATGTATAAAAATCACTCTCTTTTGGTAAAACCAAGCGCAACTAGAAACAGACGGCTAATGATTTCCAGCTATATTCGCGAACTCTTTGTCAGACCAAACGCCAACTCCCATGAGGAAGGTCACCCGAGGTGGTTGAAACAAAGAGCATCACTACTCGCTCGTTATGTTTTGTTATTCTCAATCTGTTTATCAAAAGCCAATGCGTTTGTTGTCGGTCAGTTTGTCCTTGATAATGGGAAATTTGTTAAAACAGCGCTTGCCGTCATAAAACATGTTGTCTACTGACGAGGCATCAAAAGACTGTACATTTTTCTTCTTATGACGACCACTTTCATGAGAACGTCTCTTGTAACAGCTTTCCAAGGTCGCAGCTAATATCTGTGTAAGCGTGTTAACCTCCTCACGTGATTATAGTTTCGACTTTAATAAAGGTTGTTAGTAGCACACATGTTCGTTTTGTTTAAGAGTTCGGCCTGAGTAGTAGAATATGTCAAACATAAAAGCGCTGGCTTTATAGTAGACGGGAATAAAAAGTTGCATCCAGCATATAGGCGTATATTTCTCGTGAGCATCTGATTGTCTCGACAGACGGTGTAGCAGCTTTTCTGGTTAAGATATCCGCACCAAATTTAGTACGAATGAAGTTGAACTGTTTGGGCGTCGTGTTTAACATGGTGTTGATAAACAGACTGAGAATAACACAACCTTACGAGCAAGTTGTAACACTGCGTTTTAATAGAAGTCGATTTCGATTACAACACTCCTAAGGAAGGCCACCCGAGGTGGTTGAAACGAAGAGTATTACAACTTGCTCGTAACGTTATGTTATTCTAAATCTGTTTATCAACAGCTTTTCTGGTATTCTTAATCCCCAATCCAGTGATTCAAAAGACTTGGTGACACCAAAACCACAGACTTTACTCACCACGTTACGTAATGTTTGCCATTTACACTTAATTTACCTTTTTGGGGGAATATATGATGAAACGAAGACCTAGTTGATTGCAGTTTTAGAAGAGTATTGGGAAAGCCCACTGCTCAAGTGCTAGTCACGACTCCTCGGATTACTTACTTCTCATAACATCTGTGTCCCTGTTCACCGGCAATCAAATGTTTGTGTGAGACGATAAACTGTTTCCTGTCAGCCGCCTCCTCGCGAAGTAATTCTGCTCGACTACGACGTGGATTTAGAAGTGGAGCAGCTCCTTCATCTTTTGGAAGAAAACAAAAAGATCCATTTTGTTGTCCGACTATTAGGTTCAAATAATCGATATTAGGTAGCTGATCAATAATAAACGCCTCAACCAATGCGGTCCAGCCACCCACTATACCCAGAAACTGAAATGACTACCTCGTGCCTCAAGCGGTTGAACAAAATTATTGAAACGTACACAGTGGATGGTGATACTGATTTTATTGTCTGTTACGTGCCCTATAAACAATGGTTTTTCACTAGTGTAACCGTTATTACAAAGTAAACTTCACTTGGCAAAGACTGAATGTTACTTAAGACAGTTTATATAATTCGACCAAGGACGCCGCCGTTAGGCTAAACGACAATCATATTTGAAAAACTTGGTCAGCCTTACAAAGAAACTGGGATTTGTGTCAAACCAAAAAGAATAATTCTTTTCTCAAAAAGCAAGTAGCAAGTTACTTTCGGTTTATACGAACAAACAAACAACAAATCCGCAGGTTTACAGATAGTGTCCTGAACAAAACAATAAGAAAACGCAACTCATGCGATGTCCTCCCGACTAACACCTTGTGGATTCTGATCTACACAAACTTGTGCATCAGAATTTATGACAAATTGGCGTGAAATAAGGAGATCTGGAATTCGTCAGTCTTGCAATTTTCCTTCGGTTCGAGTTATATGTTGTTTGATGCACTCACTACTGTTGACAATGAGGAATATATTTTGGGAAGCGTGATATGCCAAAAATACATCACAGACAGTATTTAGAGGTGTCAGAAGAAAATAATTATGACCTGCTAGTTTTTGCTTTGCCACACCACAAAATTGCGCATTTCATGAGAATACTGTCGTACCTGTTAAGAGGCACATACAAACGTAATTTGAGGTGGCACATGCAAAACATTGTTGAGGTGTTGTTTGTTTTGAACTGGAATCTATTATCAATGCACGAATATTGTGCAGTCGTTACAGCAGGTTACGAATGAAGTAGGCTCAATACTATACCTTTTTTAGGGTATGTATATGAGTAAGTAAATCAATCTTGGTGGAAATTCAGAATTACTGATAAGTGCATGGCTGTTCTGACGATGCCTACAAAATGCTTTTGTTTTACACGACATATGATGCTCATCTTGATATGCTCAACTTATGATCAAAATGCCATCTCCTCAAAAAAAATGCACACTTTTATATGCCTGCAAAATCAGTTTCCCAGTTTAGTTTGATATATCTAGCACAAACGTCCTGACTGTCACATATCTAGCCTATCAAAATGCATTATATTTATAAACACACATAAACTTCATATTTCAAAAAAACGAGAACATTGAAAAACTTAACTGAATAGCCGTAATGAAATCTTTAAAATTCAAAGACGGCAAATTCACTAATTTCATCAAAGAGAAGTGAACTCGTATGACCGACAATAAGGCCGAAGTTTGTCAGACAGTATTCATAAATGCATAGTTAACCTAAAGCCAGGTGAAACAAAATTCAGTCCTTTGCCCCAGTTTTTTAATTTTTTCAAGTCGCAATTGTTTTAGATAAAGCTACAAAAACTTGACAATTGGCTGGACAATTTGTTTGTTAAGTGAATATGTCAGATCTAATAGTATTCTGGCGACCATTTCAATTTTTTCGTTTCTAATGAGAAACTCTGAAGCAGCTATGCATTACGATGGTGTGTCGCCTGTGATAGATTAGAGTTCAAGTCCAGTAGCCGGTAAGTGATTAATTTTGAAGGCATTCCTGCAAAGCGATCAAGATTCGAAGAATTAGTACACGAAAACCTCTGTTTAAAACAGTTGGGTTCATTCGTAAATAAAACAAAACTATCAGAAGAGGATCACGCGTACAAAAATAGATAGACCTATGTTCTTGTAGACGTCATTGTGTAAATATATGTAAACACATCAACAGCATCTAATTTGTCAATCTGTCACCTCCCCTCTTAGACGTCTACATGGAAGACTTGATGCAAGCAACAATTTAAAACAGCTCTAAACCTCAACTTGAACCCTGGGACTAGTTAAAATTAAGCTACTTTAGTTATTTGGTTGAGGGATGTTCATCTGTACATGTATTTGCGTCGCTATTCTGGGAATGTGAGACACACACACGACTCTTACATTTCTTACGCACAGTCTTACGTTGGTCAAAAGGTAAATGGGTTTTGGCAATCAACCGCGTGCCACGTTTGTCCAACCGTGCCAACAAACATAAAATTTGGCTTACATTCCAACTAAAAATACCAAAATGTCACAGGTAGTAAACTTAACGCTAATGAGTAAACTTTTCTACAGATTTTTCAATATCATTAAAAGAAAGATTTTGATAGCTTTTCGGTGGTAAGCGTTATGAGCTGATTTACTATGTGAACACCCCCTTTGTCTTTGCTGAGTAAGGATACCCAAAATCGATCGAAAAAGAGCTCATTCAATTAAGTAACATGCGCATCTCACCAAATGTTCAGTTCAACTACGGTTGCTTTTTGATTTATCCAACACTGGAACGAAATGACAAATCGATACACAGTCACTACCAGTTCGTACATGTCTTAGTTCCATCCAACTCTTGATCGACATCAACACAAGCAAACATAAGACTGCACAAGCGAACCAATTATCAAAAATGACAGTTTATACCCAAGGATATAAAACCAAGGCGCCTGCAACTTGAAAAAACAACCGGTGTGTAAACTGAAGTGATGCGCCAATAGTACGGTAGTTCCTCTGCAACTTTCACCAACCGTTTTATCAATAACTGCACTTACTTTGCGGACATTCCGGTCAAATGCCGATAAACGATACAATTTACCCTGATCGGTCAACACTTCACCTACAGTCTTCAGCCACCACCTCTCTCAGTCGCGGAAACCCTCACCTTGAAAAAGAAACCCGACCTACGTTGACTGTTCATTCGCTCTGTTGGCTTAAAGTTGGCAAACTGAGTCTATTTAGACTAAGAAACATTTCACGATTTACCTTTCGTATTTGTGACATCGGCTGTTTTTATCCAATAACGCCCTTTTTATTTCACGTCCTTAATTTTAACATATATTTCCGGTTGGTAACTCAGCAAGTTAGGTAAATGTGTAACGATATGCTTATGAAAAGTTTTTAGCTTCGGCTAGATACTGAACAACGACAAGAACCGCATGCCACCTAAGACAAAAGGCTGCAATGAGTGCCTCAAACTTTCATACTATGGCTTTATTAGACACTTAATCTATTGCTTATTTCGTCAGCCAAACTTTTTAACGGATAGACTGAAATAACAAGGTTAATAAAATAAGTAGCACTGAGATCTATCAACAGGGCTATTGGGCATCCTGGCTGTGGTAGAAGTGAGTAGTAGCAGTGTGGTAAATCTGTTAATCCTTAATGGGTTTAGATGATCACTTGCTTGAAGTTAATACACTTCCGTTTGGTGTCGTTCAAGTCGTAACCTGCATATACTCTGTCTAAGTCACTTTCAGGGGCTAAGTAGTAAAATTAACGCTGAATGATTCTTGTCATTTTAAACACCGTCAACCTACTTATCATCACCATCATCATCTTTAGAAATATACAGCTTTAAGTACTGATGTTTCACAGTCATGCTACTACGTGACAGGTTGCGCAGCAAAAATGAATTATCCCGTTTATTGTTCGATTAACTTGTTATTCGTCAAAATGTGCCAATAAATATTATAGAAGGCAGGTTTTATAATAAAAAATACCTAAGAGGTCAGTGTACCTAGCGCCAGTAGTCAAACTGTAGCAAAAACTACATACCACGACAGCATGTGTGAGCAATGTAATACACATGACTCCGGAGCTTTCAGTATGTGATACGCCGTTTTACACTCTGTGAGACTTAACTTAGCATGATGAATGAGGATTTGGACTTCACTGTCCGGATTTTTCCGTTTGTTCTATAACTCTCTAGGAGAGCACCGGGGTCAGTGTTTGTGAAAACATCGTTTCCGATCTTAGATTGATGCATTGAGCACAATCCCTTTTAAAACCCCAGAATTTGGTATTATAATGCGAATCACAATGGTTAAGAAAGACAAGCACCTTTAACTGACATTGCCTTAACCCGCTCAGATGAATCATAGGTGAGCAGGTGATTGGGAGTACAATTCACACAGGTTGATTTTTCACCAGATATGAATTATAGTAACAGATTGCGAACGTTAAAAACAGTTTCCTGTGACACAAGGAATGTTTAATCACACATAACCTTCCGATCACATTAAAAATGGTGTGCAGTGTTTCTGTGTAGCTGCAAGAGATTAATGGTGCAATGTTGAGAGAGTCCAACAAAACTCATACTGCAGATTTTCTAGTTTAACTGGGTCGGAAGGCGAACTGTGTACTCTACCATTACAGTTTTTAACTCACCTGGTGGAATACCTGCCGAGTCTGACCTACTGCTTCTTTCGCTGAATCGAATATAGCCAAAGTCGGAGTTCTTCTTACTTGAGTTTCTTCTAAGTTATGAAGTCTACCAAAGTGCGTACCAATAATCATATATCGTTAATTCCGATAAAATATAACTGATTCAAACCTCGAAATCGTCTACCATCCACTCTTTAAGTTGCCTTCATTGCAACACGTTCCAATTTTCTCAAAAACTCAAGAATACAATAAAGCAAACATCTTAAATGTCACTGCTTTCTACGGTGTGGTTAAAATTCCTCAAGGAGTATAATTTTTTTCAGTTTGTGGTCTAAACACACGTTGATCAAGTCATCGTTTAGCAAAGTAATGCCTCTTGTATTGTTAGTTGATTACATTTGATGACAACGCAACATAAAATAGCCTAGTGCATTAATGAGGTAATGCTTGGAGTCTAAATTCATCATGAAGCGAACAAGTCGACAAGCGA
This sequence comes from Paragonimus westermani, assembly GCA_008508345.1. Lineage (NCBI taxonomy): Eukaryota > Metazoa > Platyhelminthes > Trematoda > Plagiorchiida > Troglotrematidae > Paragonimus > Paragonimus westermani. The sequence continues at coordinate 68,454 of QNGE01001863.1, forward strand.
AGACCAGCTGTTCAGTGGCACTACTCTTCTACAATTAACCGTCAAAATGTTGGATGACATATTTATTAGAAAGCTAAGTCGAAAATATTACGTCGTACAAATTGTATTACAACGGACCTCCCTTCATTCCCGTGAGTACTTACTAACAAAGCGGACGCGGTTAGAGTTCGAGGTCATATACACGACCCTCATCCCGCAATTTTTTTATATGCCGAAGTGGTTGGCATTAAAATTAACAGGCCCATCCTGTGCACTTAAAAAAATGGTTTACTGCTTTCTCGTTCCCCTGGCATCGACAAACATTGTGCACAAATAAACGCTTGATATTTCTCCATATCCTGATTCGAGGATTGGTTGTAACTCAACGGAATTTAATTATCTGTACTAGCTGTGATAATTGTCAGTTGCTTGAGTGCCATTATCCCAACAAACAAGAATTCAATTATGCGCAGTGAATGCTGAAAACTTAGCTCAGTGTAAAGTTACGTTACTTGAGACAATGCATGCATAAAATACCGGGAACAGTGTAAATACGAAAGTTTTCTTTCATCATCAGAGGCTTTCCTGCATATTAAATTAAAGCCTCACGTGTAATTTTCTGTTATTTGTGAGTTTCAAAAATACTTATGAGAGTGTATCATGTTTTATCATGTCCAGATTAGAGATGAGAGAATGTACACCAATGATCATCATTTGCGTATATTAAACGTTTAACATTTTGAAGGCGGTACATTGAGACTATATGAACCCGACTAAAATGTTCCGCACGACTCGCTTACCAGGAATGTTAGGTCGACCAAAGACTGTTTCATGTTGATCAATATGCTTGGGTAAATTAGGTTTCGGACACATTCCGAGTGGCCTTTTTTTAGAGGAATCATAAATTTCTTCTTTCACAGCTTGGCTCAGTGCCTTCAAAGAGGATGGCTCTTTTGGGCGAATCAGTTCGCGTATTTGAGTTCTATCAAATCACAAAAATCAGTTATTGTGTAAAAGTATGAAGCACAGCATGATTCGGCGATGCAGTATATTTTGAAGTTATCCAATGCAAATACCCGTTATGCTATATGTGATTATAATTCAGAAACGTTTGCTGCTTCTACGTCCAATCAGTCTATTGAAATTGGTTAACTTATTTGCGGTTTACTGCGCTTACTTTTAACTTCGTAAACGTTTACATGAGTTCTCTTGTTTGTCAGCACGTGTGCTTTATCAGTATCAGTTTTATCCTAGTGAGTCTTTACAATGTAATGTAACTTTCTGGCTGACGACCTTATGCAGACTCACCAGAGCTCGTGTTAAACAGATACCTGGATGTAGCTCGGAAAATCGAAAACCGAGTATGACCACTATCTGGATGAAGTTTTCCATAATGCATCAACAAAGTAAAATGGGCGTAAAGGTGAAGTCAAAGCTTAAATGACTTCGCTAAAAAATAAAGATTCAGGTAAAGCTTTCAACAGCTATTCTCACAGTACCCTCGGTAGGTTGCCTAAAAACGTGTGTTTCAGTGTAATTATTAAAAGTGGTCGTGCTTTTGCAAATTCCGCAATTTAATCGTTTCAAACACCTTCAAGGACGATGTTTCGTCTTCCAAACAACATGTAGTTTTTGCGGAGTTATCAAATCCGAACCACCGATATTGAAATTGATCCGTTTGTGACACAGATGCTTGGATTTTCAGGATCGACGAACAAGAAAGTTTCTTGAGGCTTTCACTGTCGGAAACCAGTAATCGCCAACCACTAATTTCACATACAAAATCAACACCATTGTTACAATAAAAGCGGGTTCAAGAACTTGATTGAACTCACCACAAAGTTTTTGAGACCACTGAAGAATTTGTCACAAGACAGTGTGAAAATTCGATGACTGAGCGTTAAAGATGTAGTTCGGTGCCACGGGATACAGGGTTATTTCAAAAATTTACTATATTAGTAAGCAACTCTTAAAACAGCGGTTGATTCCAGAAATGCACGGGTAAGTTTGTTGTGAACTACTGTTTAGAAAAGTGCGATAACTTTTGATTTATAATTAAGAATGACATCAGGGTCCACCCGTTCGTGTAAACCAAGAAAAATTTCCCAACAAAATTGCAGTTTCCATTTTACAACCAACATATCAGCGCCATCGGGGCTTTCAAAACTCCGTATAAAAGAGAAGCAATTTGTAAAAATATATATCACCTGAACAAACGGTCCAAAATTAGCCGTGCGTACCGGTGACATATCACTTGCATCCCGGAGTATAATACAACCTTAAAGTAATTGGTCGACCCTAAGTTTGGTCTAGAGTAAATCAGATTATATGCATCTGGTATGAACGATGTCTGTTTTGTCAACGCGGAAAGCAACACCGTTATTTTGTCTCTTCACCTAAACATCTCCAATACATCACATTTCCGTTTTTTAAACATCCGTTTAGATATTTCTGGACCACTCTAACAAGCCAATGAAAATAATGCTTTGTCCAATTGTGCAGATCATTTCAGTCGTTGGTCGGTGAATATTCTCATATCAGATACTACCCGTATTGCTATATTCAAGGCTCCTCTCTTCCATTGGACAGCTAATTTCGGTATGTTCAATAGTTAACACAGATAAGGACACGCAATTCTACCACAACTCCTTTTCTGATCTAACGTATAAGCTAAGTCATAAACGTATGACAACGATGCATGTTCTTCCTCTTTTAAAGGTCTAGTGGAGCGTTCTTATTATTATATGAAGATATCAATGATTGTTCAATCCTCGAAACAAAAGTTGACGAATACTTCCCGTTTAACCTGTTAAGTACTAGACAACATTTAAAGGAAAACCCTGGGACAAGTGCAGTAATTACTGAATTCGGATGACCCGCGCTCTACTAACGACTACTTGTTAACAGCTCAGTGTCAGTTGAATTTTTGTGATCACAGTGTCATAAATCAACAATGCAGAAATTTGTGTCTTCGGCTCAGCAACCAAAGAAATATGACGGACATTCTTATTCAAATCAAAATTTTTCAAGAAGCAATGTATCAGATGTGTACATTATTGGTGAACCAACAAATGTGTTCACAATTATGGTAGCTCCGCAGCATCCTTCTACAGGAGAAATTTGCCTACAGAGAAATCCAGGTCAGATTGCGTCGCCAATCGCTTTTGCCTGGAAAACTCAAAAATCGTTGAATCTGTTTTGTCAACGCGGAAAGCAACACCGTTATTTTGTCTCTTCACCTAAACATCTCCAATACATCACATTTCCGTTTTTTAAACATCCGTTTAGATATTTCTGGACCACTCTAACAAGCCAATGAAAATAATGCTTTGTCCAATTGTGCAGATCATTTCAGTCGTTGGTCGGTGAATATTCTCATATCAGATACTACCCGTATTGCTATATTCAAGGCTCCTCTCTTCCATTGGACAGCTAATTTCGGTATGTTCAATAGTTAACACAGATAAGGACACGCAATTCTACCACAACTCCTTTTCTGATCTAACGTATAAGCTAAGTCATAAACGTATGACAACGATGCATGTTCTTCCTCTTTTAAAGGTCTAGTGGAGCGTTCTTATTATTATATGAAGATATCAATGATTGTTCAATCCTCGAAACAAAAGTTGACGAATACTTCCCGTTTAACCTGTTAAGTACTAGACAACATTTAAAGGAAAACCCTGGGACAAGTGCAGTAATTACTGAATTCGGATGACCCGCGCTCTACTAACGACTACTTGTTAACAGCTCAGTGTCAGTTGAATTTTTGTGATCACAGTGTCATAAATCAACAATGCAGAAATTTGTGTCTTCGGCTCAGCAACCAAAGAAATATGACGGACATTCTTATTCAAATCAAAATTTTTCAAGAAGCAATGTATCAGATGTGTACATTATTGGTGAACCAACAAATGTGTTCACAATTATGGTAGCTCCGCAGCATCCTTCTACAGGAGAAATTTGCCTACAGAGAAATCCAGGTCAGATTGCGTCGCCAATCGCTTTTGCCTGGAAAACTCAAAAATCGTTGAAACACTCCACAGTGAGATGGACTAAACAAAATTGTGATATTTGTCACTGATTGGATATTGAAAATATCTCAATGTTCAATATGAGAAGGTAAATTCTGTTATTCTCAAGTGCAAATTGTTCCTGCCCGGCTAGCACCAATTAGGGATTCGGTTTAGGGGTGAATTACAGCTAATTTCGGAAAAGTTTGGGGATGGATTCTTTCGACCAACAGTGCTTTGGTTACTGAGAATGTATCCACTCGCCTGTGAGCCGGTATACTCCGTATTTATAGATTACATGAAGTAACTAACACAAAGGAACTGCACTAAACTCCAGAAGGTTTTCGTTATACGTATAAACTAGTTTTCAGTCCGTTACACTTGTTGGGGGTTGTGTTAGGGATTTTGTTCCAAACTCATAACAAATTCCTAAGTGATCTTGAAACGTATCGAGGGTTTGTTCAGGGATTTGTCATGGATTTGGGCTAAAATCCTTGAGTATACTCAAGTAAAACTGCCAGCATTTCAACTGCTCAACGTGACTGACCGATCTTTACTTTGAATACCGTGGCGCATAATCCCGGCATCTTTTAGTTGTTTATCGTTAACAAGTGCATGAAAGATTCGTTTTTCTTCTAGTTTAGTGTTGTTCCATTTATTCCAACGTCTTACGACATCCGGTGTAGGTGGCTGTCACGGATTGCAAATTATAATTATATAAGCAAACATGCCGATATAAGATGCTCCAAGCAGTGTTTCATCTTCACTTTACTGCATATGCCGGAATCTCCTGCCTAATTCTGTGAAATTGTATAGATGATAACATACAGGAGCCCAGTCACAGAACCTGTCTATATATTTTGTACCTGTACAAAATGATCTTTCTTTTGACGGGATATCGCTTTTTAGCTGTTCACATAGCACCATTGATAGTACTTGCGAGTTACGAAAATAAAAAGCAGATTTGAAAAATTGCGCTTCGGAGTCACGACAACGACCTTACTTATTTCAGCGATTTTAGCGATTTGTACACGGGTTCGAGGCTGCAGGCCTAATCTACCCGGATACAGTCAGTTTGTTCGTTTCGATGTCCGGCGGTTTTCTGTTGACCTGAAAGGCAGTCATTGGAAACGGGGTGTAGCACCGCTCTTGGGGGTTACAGAAAGTACTAACAACAGCGTAAAATAATAGTCTAGCAAAACAGGATAAATTATTAATTCAACGGTTTATTAAGTAGGCGAGTATCCAATAACACTTTGAGACGGGCCTTAGAAGAGTAGCTAACAATCTCTAGTGGTATGTCGTTCCAGTAGTTGATAACCCTATAAGAGAAGAACTGTTGTCTTAGGAAGTGCCGAGGTCGAAGCTTATAGAGCTTCTTGTCGTGTCCTCTTCGACTGTTATCATTCACTAGGGTGAAGAATTGTTGCACGAGTCCTGTGCTAAAGAGAAAGTGTGTAAGAATTAAGTCGCCGTGGAGTAACGGAGCTCAAGTGGATAAAGATCGAGAATTTCAAGGCGAGACTCGTAGGATAGATGCCGTAAGTCAGTGACCATTTTGGTGGCTACTCGCTGGACAGGTTCAATGGCGAGTATGTCCTTCTTCAGACCGGTGTAGACGACTTGATTGGCATACTCGAGCAATGGTCTTATGTAGACTCTGTAAAGCGTGTGAAAGGCGCGCTTGTCAATCCGGGGGAAGGTTCGTTTGATCATCCCGAGAGTCATGAGACCCCTTTTTGCGGCCAGCTGGTGATGATAAGAGAAGGACAACCCAGACGATAGCCAGATCCCTAGGTCTTTTTTGAGGTCTACTTTCGTGATACCTACTACACTTTGTGCACCATGTATCACGAATAGGTTCCCAGAGTCTCCTCCGAGTGACATGTGCGCACACTTACTGTCGTTTAGAGGGAGACTCCAATCCTCTGACCAGCACTTAATACGATCAAGGTCAATCTGCAATGCACTGGGGTCACAGGCGTTCCAGATTTTTAAGTCGTCGGCATAAAGGAGAGCGTTGCTAGAGATCAAATCGGGGAGATCATTGATGTAAATAAGAAACAACAATGGACCAAGTACCGATCCTTGAGGGACCCCCACAGAGACTGGGGATGGGGACGAAAGGCCTGAACCGGTTTTTACTCTGAAAGTCCTGTTACCAAGAAAGGAGGTTATCCAGCGGAGAACTTCTCCTTGAATCCCATAGGCTTCTAGTTTGTGCAGCAGAGGACCGTGTGGGACACGGTCGAAGGCTTTGGCAAAGTCGAAGAAGATAGCGTCCGAGATATGACCATTGTCTTTGGCCTCTGTTAGGCTATCCATGAAGATTAACATATTAGTTATGCATGACCGCTCAGGAAGAAAGCCATGCTGGGTCGAAGAGAAGAGGTTATTTGAGAAGAAATGCTTAAAGATAGTGCGTTTTAACAGTCGCTCCATTATCTTGCATGGGATGCTGGTAAGGCTGATCGGTCGATAACTAGCAGGAGAATGACGATCGCCTGTTTTAAATATAGGTGAGACATTGGCCTCTTTCCATGCCTCCGGAAGAGTGCCTGTCCGAAGTGTCTGTTTAAACAGATCGAAGAGAGGCATCGCCAAACTGACGGCCGCTTCTTTGAGGATCCGGGGATGGATCTTGTCTGGTCCCATGGCACTATAAGGATTGATCTTAAGCAAGAGGTCCTGAACGTCAGACACAGAAAAGTCAGCTGTCAGGATGGGTTGTTGGAAGTGCCTCTGCGGGAGAATTGGATGCCAGTTTGGCAGATCCACATTGTAGACTGATGAGAAGTATTCCCTGAACATCTCGGCAACCACTTGGGGGTTGGAGGAGGTTTCCCCGTCGGGAAGCCGCAGAGAAAGCGCTGAGGGCTTAGTTTTTCTCTGGCGTCGTATATACTTGAAAAGAAAATTCTTATTCTCGTGAGCTATTTGTAGGATTTTCGACTGTACGTGTTGGGTGTGTTGCCGGATTTCCCGCTTGCACCTGTTTCGTACAGAGCGAAAGGCCTCTAGATCCTCTGGCCTATCCGTTAGCTTCTGTTTAGAGAATAGACGAGAACGTAATTCAAGAAGGCGGCGTATGTTCCGCGGAAGCGGTGCACGAGAGGAGAACTTCCATAGTTTTCGAGGAACAAATGCCTCATCGGCTTCGTGAATGGCAGCTTTAAAGGAAAGGTAGTTCAAGTTCACTGAGTCGGATGTGAGGCTGAGTGTGCTTAAGAACGTCCTTAGTGCGTTAAAGTCTGCGTTCTGGAAGTTTCGGAATGAAGTCTTTGTTACAGCGTTTTGGAGCCAGTAACAGATAAAGTCAAAGTTTAGTAGCATGTGGTCACTATGCCCCAGCGGTGGTTTGGTGACCACCCTATCTACCAGGTGAGTCTCGTTCGTAATGGCCAGATCGAGCAAGGAGGGTGTCTGTCCTGGACGGTGCATTGTAGGTAGATCGACACGCTGTGTCCAGGCTTTCTCGTGGATCAACATTGCTAAGGGTTTCGAGGACCCGCAGCCACAGTCGTCGTGAGAAGCCGCCACAGACGTGAGTTCGAGTGCGTTGAAATCACCCATAATAAGAAGATGGGAGAAACGCTGGGCAGACGTGAGTCTGTCTAAGGTAGCAAGGATGCCTTCGTCGTCGGATGCACTGCATGACGGCGAGCGGTACATAACACCGGTAAGAAGCGTGTCACGTTTGCGAAGTTGGGGTTTGATCCAGAGCGTGTCGGGTTTCTCTGGGAAGGTAAATTCCCCTACAACAGCTGGCACTGGGAGCTTCTGGCTTGGGAAAACGGCGCAGCCTCCCATTCGTCCACGGGAGGAGTCCGTCCGGTATAAAGAGTAACCAGGGCCGTGCAGTTCATCATCACTTATATCCGCGGAAAGCCAGGACTCTGTTAATGCTAGAATGTGAGGGCTAGTGTCGTGGACCAGCTGTCTGATTTTTGGTAGTTTATTTAGAGGGCTCAGACAGTTGGTGTACACGCACTTTAAGGCTACTTCTTCGTTTGACTGGGTGCGGAAGGAGACAGAAGTGCACAAGGGAAAGCTTGGGAAAGTAGCCTCAGTAGTGAGGGAGTGTGCGTAAGTGGCGGCATGGTTTTGTGAGCCTTCTTGGGATTAGTGGCCGTTTTATCACAGCCTGGGCATAAGTGAGCGTCCGTGTGGGACGCTTCGTCCTCTTCTCTTGGCCCAAGGTCGATGACTTTCGGACCGCTCTCGCCTTCAGAGCTTTTGGAGGGTGATTTGCGGTTTTGCACCCTCGAAAATTTGGATAAAGTTCTAGATGGGAAGAGAGTATAGGACGAAATGGCCTCGATGCAGCCGGGGTGAGAGCCGCCGAAATGAGACAAGTGTCTGCCAATTTTATGCACGGGGAGTCCCAGCAGACTCACTAGGCTGTAAAGCTTGGGAATAAAGTATTTTTCTTAACGGCCGTTTTTCTTGTGAGAAGATTACGAGTCTAGAAGAGTGATGGTCCTTGACACCTTTGGGATCTGTTCTACCGGCCCCCTGCATATCGACAGGCGCTTGACTTTCCAATGAGATAGGGGCAGTGGCCTATGAAGTGTGTGTTTGGGGTGGTTCGTCCGAGGACACCGGTCCCCTCTTGACAGCAGGGATAAGGCCCTTAACGCTGGCCTGGAGTTTGGGGGTAGCCTTGATGCATAACCTTGTTCTAGCAAGCTGAGAGCGCTTCTGCCGCTCCTGCAGTGAGCGATCTAGCGAGCCTCCCCTGAGGTTAACGTGCTTTTACTTTAGTTCAACTGGGTAACGTCACAAGGAGTCCCAGTGACTTATTGGTAGCTTGGGAGCAAAGTCTGCTGGCGGAAACCATTTTTATAGACTCTGGAGGGAAACAAGCGTTTGGCGCCGCTCTGGCTTGTTCCCCTGAAGAGAGTGTAGTCGGAAATCGTTCCCGCAAAACAAGCCTCTTCTCCCGGCGTGCTCTGTCCTTCAAGCTAGTCGCGACTTCCTCAATTTGAGCAGTGGACAAAGCCACTGCCTTGCGAGCAGTTGCAGCGCCTGGAAGGGCAAGGGCAATGTACTCATTCAACGAGCTCACTTCTGACTTCATGTCAGATAAGGTTCTCTAAGTATCATTCAGAACTTTTACTACCGTGGCTATCTGAGGGCTTACATCTTTAGACGCCTTGTAGCCACACTTACACGCGTCTGACTCCTGCTCATTCGGAGCAGCGAGTAGAAGATCTAACGTGGCCTTCAGTGGGGTGCAGCTATCTCGGAAGAGACAGCTCATACAGATAAACGATCTTTTTGAAGAAGTGAGCAAGGCGTACTGGTCCTCCCTGAGGCCAGTACACCTAAAGTGGTACCAGTGTAGGCACGTCTGGCATTGCATACCGTCCTGAACAGTCATGTGGCAGCCGAAACGACCACAAGCACTCGATACCTCTGATCCACCAATGCTGCTGGATCTCTTGCGTGTCATTGTGTTATGGTCTGTGAGTGAATATGCAGTTGTTAATGAAAAGGAAACACGAGGCTAGAAAACAATACGGGTACTATCAAACACAAATAAGCTAGTACACAGGATTTATGCTATTTTTCAACGAATAGCAACGATCATATACAATTGTTTTTTGATGCACTGGGCACCAAGAGGAAACACAAGTGTAGAGAATAATGCGGATAATATCGAACACGAATAATACAATACGAGATGAGTTATGCTATTCGACAAAGAATAGCAATGCTCGTGTATTATTTTTTTGAGGCGCTGGGCACCAAGATAAGAAAAATATAAATAGACAATGACAGCAAGGAAATTTGAACCATATTTTGAGTTACTGAACTGGTTCGGGGTAGGAGGTCTGAAGGATTTTGATCCAATTTGTTTGTCTCATCCAATATTGTTCAAATAATGTAAGTTGCACTATCCATCTTGAAGGTAACAGTGTTCGGCGCAGTCGGAATTAGCAAGCCAGTATCGGCGGGTTTTCGATTGTCACGGGGCATGCTGCCATGCTTTTGGTGCCATTTTGGATTTCGGTCATGCGAATCGTTTGACCCTCTAACTCATGCTCGTTCTTGTTTTCTCCCATAACAGGCTTGCCGTCGGAACTCCTAATACGAAAAACGCCGTTCCCTGGTGACTCCAAGTTTCCCAGTGTTGGTCCACGAGTGTAACGGGCAGTGAAGTGAAAACAGCCAACCTGCGTGTTACGAAAGAAAATACCATAATAACCCTAATTGTATGCTGTTGACTATGATAGAGTTCAGAGTGCTATCTGTGATCTTTTTGTTGCGGGCCCCCGAATGTGCTTAAAAGTCTGCTCCAACGAACATGAACATAGACATTTACTCGGCGCACCCATACACTCACGCTCACTCCTTTCACGCGCTTGTCCAACATTCAGCCGTATTATCGTTTGGCCACGTTACTCACTGGCTTGCTCGTCGACTTCGTATGTCCACAATTTACTCGGTGTCTACTGATTGTGTTATTCTCAACCGGTCGTCTTTAGTTCGCTGGGTTCTGCAGCAGTAAGAACAGAATGAGAATCAGAGGCTAAGTGCGTTTTGAGTAAGTGTTAGTCTTTCAGTGTTTTCATAGCATCTCTAGAGGCACCAATAACTACAACCTAAACGAGGCTGATAAACTTCGATGAAAGGAATTGATGCCTGAGGTCTGTTCCGGGAAACAGCCTTCACAGCTACTTGGCATACTGTCCACAGTCACCAACAACCGCCTTTTTCTGGAACTTATAACAAAGAGGAAATGCGCGAGAAGTAGGTCTCTCTAAAGTGTACATAAATCATAAACTTCAAACCGTTGCCTCGACGGCAGTGGGCTCGACGCGCTCAACATCGAGTATGTTTTTTACGACTTGTCTATATGACTTGCTTGGCATCCTCAAGTCGAGGTCTCAGATGAGCCTAAAGATGTGTTTGAAAAAGGCCCATTTCTGTATGGAGGATAATGCTATTTTGTGGTAGATGTAATTCGTAACTGGACACTGTGCTGTTGCTTGACTGCAGTAGTTATGCTTTACATGTTGTAGATAGAATTTCAGCCTGGTTGGCTCATTTGCTATGTTCATACTACTGCGTGGAAAATATCTCTGAAATCGTTCTAAGTACAGTTCATCCTGTCCGCTTCATCGGAATAACCATTTATGCCTGTGTGACCACTTTTGAGAAATTCGAACTACGTCCGGACCCGTTCCCCTCCCGTTGCAATCCATCCCTAAAAGTCAGAACCAAGACGCGTTTAACTGTAGCTTTATCGTGTCTGAAAACGCCAGTGAACTGCACATGGTCACGGTAGAACCAGCTCTAGCTGGAACAGGTAAAACTTTATCTGACACAAATACAGAATTTGGCCCTTCAGTAATTATATAATATTTGTTCTTGCGGAGGTGGTAGATACTTTCAAGGCGGTGGCTCTGTTCAGTGCTTCGAATGAGGAGTTTGTTGCGGTATTTAAGGATAGGTTACTCCATAAGGGCAGGCTTGCGTTAAAGGAACGATTTTCCCCAACATTCCGAAGTGAGCAAACCAAGTCGATGTTGATTACCTGCTGCTCTCCAGACTGAACAAACTCGGTTTCAGTTGGCAGGCTTCCCCTGATGTGACCAAAATGTCATTTAGGTTTCTTGTGACCTCACTCGCGAAGACTAGCAAGAAGTAGGTGTCAGATGAGGAGGTCGAAATGAATTAAAATAAATCGCCTATTCGCTCACTGCAGAGAAACCAGAAGCGCTCAGATTTGACTAGATCAAGTTCTGTCATCATGACTGGTCTCAAAATGTAAGCCAGGGCAAAATTCGTAATCCCTACACTCACATGGGGATCAATGTCCCCAAAAGAACTGACCCACAGGCCTACGGTCGCAACCGAGGATGGTGAACTCCTCCTTCTAAACGGCCAGCCATCTGTGAAATCGCGTAAGTCTGGAGGAGTAGCCCCAAACGGTGATATAGATCATCACTCTTCACCTTTACCTCCAATCCTACTGCCCCCAAAAATTCCTACCTAAAATAATTCTATTTTCTTACCATATAATCAGATGAGTCTCCCAAGGTAACCTCCTGCGGGTAGATTAAGGTCACTTCTTTCTAAGGTTTTCCTTGATCCAAAGTGCCATCCAAGATTCGTAGGTGCAAAACTGCCAGTCCCTCCCCAGCGGCTCGGAAAGCAGGGACAATCTGACCGTTGGGTCGACAAAAGCAGAAGAATTGCCCCATGGGACAGCAAAGTACGATCAGGCTACAGTGCAACAAGCTCTACCATCCTAGAAAAGGATGAAAACTCTGCTGCTGTCCACGTATTTCCTCTAGAGTTCGGGACTATTTCCTCGAATTCTTCTTCGTACTCTTCCTTCTTTTCCGTGTCTAGCTAAACGTAGAAGCAACCTTCAAGTGCGCCTACAGTAACTATCGGGGTCTTTCAAACAAACTTCCAAGTGGTCTGCCTGGACTCAAATTCACCCTCATGAACTTAAACCAAGCCTTATCGATGTTTTTAATGTCCGCTGTTGTGCAATGTATGGGACGAATTCATTCCCACTTCCTTAAACTGTCTCTTGTCTACACAGCGCTTACCCAATATCCTCATTTTGAGTAATTTTAACGTACCCGAGCTCAAATGGGTGGGTGCTTCTTATGAGGACCTTGTGAAATATCTTCAGCGAGGACGCTGAGCAATCCATAGCAACAAACCAATGATTCGAGATGTTCAAAACAAGATTGGGCCGTTATACCACGGTATTACGCACCAAATTACCAGCGTGAGTAATTGGATAGCTTCAACAGCTTCGATCAACAGATGGTTTTGGCGTATAAAGTTAGGATTTGGTGCTGAACAGGATAAAAATGAACTAGAATCACATAACAAGACATTCATCCTCAAGAGAGGTCTCCCCAAAAGTCAACGGATTTAAAAACAATGAGGTCGAACCGAACTCCAAAAAGAGAAATAAACACGCCACTCAATCAAAGTACAATGTGTTTGTGCGTGAAACCCGAAAGTATCAACTGAGGGACTCATCAAATTTTTTGCTTTTTACATCGAAATTGTGGCCCCTATGAAGACGAAACGTGACAAACCGTATGTACAATTTAGAATCCCTACCAAAACACGCTGAGGGACTTAAAATGCATGAGTTGAGGCACAAGGTAATACCAGATTTGTCCCTGGTGGTGCAGATGAACATGTTTGCTGGTGCAAAACATTGGACGCAACTGAGCTGTACATGCAGCTGGAGCTTGCGCTCGATAGAGGGTCTGAATACATGAAACAAGCGCAACTGATAATACAGAGAAGGTCCATGAAGGACCCTTTGTGATGCTCACAATTGGGGACTTCAAATAGCCCTAGAAATCGTATTTGAATTGAAACCTCCCACGCAAGTAATAAGACGAAGACCTGGTACTGGCAGCAGTAAGCAATTGTCATTCATGAAGTGAGACACCAAATTTATTGATGTACAACAGTATTAGAGAAATCACAGCCTGTCATCGGCCGATCTCATTAGCACATGCAACATCATACACTGTATGTTTATCGGTGGAACACGGAACAGCTGAATTGACAATTAACGGAAGGCAAAACACTAAGACCGTTCGTCCAATCCTGATGTTGTATCATTAACGCGATATTTGGATTGGCCATCTTCTGTTGTGTCGGGGTTTG
>QNGE01001863.1:82653-135252 GCA_008508345.1 Paragonimus westermani
GAGCCAGGGATTTCATTTTCTCCACGCCCAGATGACCTTTATGCAAGTCGTCTAATACCGCCTTTCGTAGCGGTGGTGGAATGACCAATTGATCTCTCCGACACAGCACACCATCAGGTTGTATTGACAACTCCTCTCAGTTCTGGAATAATACTGGGTGTTTCTTCCTAATATTCGACGACCAACCCTTGGTCATCGCGGTAATTACCGTACCATAATAGTTTTCAGTTGTCTTGATCAGGTCCTCTCGGCTTATTGAAATAGCTGGCGAAGCAAGCAAACAGGCTTCAGCGGTTGAAAAGCTGGAATACCGTGGCAAAAAAATCCGTCTGTGGAATCTGTTTACCAGGAAGATGAACGATTCCATAGTCGTATGCTGCTAGAACTAGACTCCATCGCTGTATCATTGCCGCTGATGATTTGGCAATTGATTTTTGGGGGTCAAATAATTACCGTAGAGCCTGGTGATCAGTAACAATCTTGAATCTAATACCGAACAAATATTTATCCAGCCTCCTGACAGCCCAGTAGACTGCTAACGCCTCCTTTTGTGTTCGTGAATATCCTTGCTCAGCTTTATTCAACAAACGTGATATGCAAATGATCGGATACCCTCCTGCTCCAACACAGGACCAGTGCCAACATTGGATGGTTTGCGATCAGCGTAGTAACTTTAGACATAGTAAATGGGGCTACCATTGGCTTTCTGATCACAACCCATATTAATTCTCGCAGAAGAATTTCGTCTTTTTGATTCCAAGCCCATGTTTCTGCTGACTGAACCGCAAGTAATTGTTGTGCTTTCGTCGAAAAGTTTGGGATAAAACGAGAATAATACTGCAAACATCCCATTATTGACCGCAGCTCATCGTGGTCTCTTGGTGATGTAACGGTGACCAAGGCTTTGTACTGGTCAGAGTCCGGCCTGTATCCTTTATCACATATGGTAAAACCAAGTAAACTCAGCTCTCGCACTTGGAACACACAATTAGAAGGCTTCATGGCTGTTCTTACCTCTGAATCGTTCCAGAAGTGAAAGCAACCTTCTATCATGCTCCTTTGCACGGTCGGCGTATATGATTGCATCATCTTGATACGAGCGTAATCCTGGTAAATCGGCAATGACTTTATCAATCGCATTTTGGAATATACCAGCTAATACGTGTAATCCAAACGGTAAAAAATTGTACTGAAATAATCCTCAAGGGGTGTCAATCGTAATGAGCGCCTTAGAATCATACTCCAATGGAATTTGTAAGTGTGCGTTTGTCAGGTCAATTTTAGAAGAGACTTTGCTACCGTGCAGGGCTTTCATAAAATCCCCCGGCTTCTCAGTTGTTGTTGCGCCCTTTTTCAGTCTTGGATTCAGCGTTAATCTATAGTCACCACATATCCTAGGTGATTTTCCATCTTCCTTCATAACCACAACGATTGGTGTGACCGATGCTGATGAGTTAACCTGCGACATTATGCCGTCTTCCTTCAATCTGTTGAGAGCATTATGCACATGTTCTCTCATTCCATAGGTACTATTCGGCGCTTTAGAAAAACAGGGTCTCCTTGCACTTCCAGTTTTGTCGGCTCTGCTTTCATCCCTCCTGTAAGTTGTGAACACTGAACTATCAGGTTGCGTAACTGAGCTTGGTACACTTCACTTGGACCATTTTTTGTAATTAGTATTTAGTGAAAGAGCACAATTAAGCCGTTTTAAAGCTTTTAATCCCAGAATAGCTGGACTTCCTTCCGACACCAAGAAGCGCAGTGGAATCGGCTCATTATCATTACCTACAATCATTACATCAGCCTCACCTAGCAGCGCTAACCGATGACCAGTGACTCCGCGTATTTCAATCGTTGTTGGTCTCAATTGAGCATCAGTGGCCATGCGATCTAGTAGCGATTTGAAAATAATGGATTCGCTACTTCCTGTTTCCACAATAAATTCATACTTACATCCCGACTTGAACTTGAGGCATCTATGAATAAATTGTTCAACTCTAGACTTCATTTGCAATGAATAAACAGTAGTGGACGGTTCAATAGTACTTTTCTCTCTAACTTGACTCAGGTGACATTTCTGACTTCTACATACTTTCTTAATATGACCAGATTTACCGCATGAATGGCGTATAGCATTACAAAATCGGCAAGATGATAGTGAGTGTAACTCACCGCACAAGAAACACGTTAAATTTATTTGAACCGGGATTGCTGATGGGTGCATAAGAAGGCCTGTTCACTAGGTGACTTCAGGTGACAGTATGCGCTTTGGTCTTTTGAAATAATGTAACGTTCAAATCAACTGTAGCAGCATTGACGTCATTCTTCTGCTCGCAGATGTCTCGGGCCTCTTGGAAAGTCACATCTTGTTTGACCAGCAATCTACGCTGAAGATCAGTGTCATTGACGCCAGCAATCAATCGATCACGTAGATGTTCCTCAAGCTTGTCACCGAAGTTACGACGGGCAGCTTTTTTTGCAATTGTAGAGTGAACTCACGGAAGCTCGTGCTTGTTGAACGCACTAATGAATTGAACTTCGCCCGCTCTGTGGCCTGGAAATTGACTGGGAGCACGTGTTTTAACAGCAGTTTCTTTAGTTCGTCGGAAAGCAACGAAGCTTGGGCATTCGGATAAGCCAGATTCTTCAGTAACGAATACAATTCACGACCACCGGCGATAACGAAGAAAGCTTATTGGTTTCCCTTCTTCACATCACGACGAATGCTGCACCGCAGTTCAAATCGTTCGACCTATTCCTCGATTTCACTTGCACCGGCATGAAGATTTATTTGTTCAATTGCAAGCAGTTTCATTCCGCGACGCCAATTTATGATGCTCATAATTGGGGACTTCAAATAGCCCTAGAAATCGTATTCGAATTGAAACCTCCCACGCAAGTAATAAGACGAAGACCTGGTACTGGCAGCAGTAAGCAATTGTCATTCATGAAGTGAGACACCAAATTTATTGATGTACAACAGTATTAGAGAAATCACAGCCTGTCATCGGCCGATCTCATTAGCACATGCAACATCATACACTGTATGTTTATCGGTGGAACACGGAACAGCTGAAT
Organism: Paragonimus westermani; assembly: GCA_008508345.1. Lineage (NCBI taxonomy): Eukaryota > Metazoa > Platyhelminthes > Trematoda > Plagiorchiida > Troglotrematidae > Paragonimus > Paragonimus westermani. The sequence goes on from QNGE01001863.1 coordinate 85,732, forward strand.
TGACAATTAACGGAAGGCAAAACACTAAGACCGTTCGTCCAATCCTGATGTTGTATCATTAACGCGATATTTGGATTGGCCATCTTCTGTTGTGTCGGGGTTTGAATAATCGGTGAATCGAAATTTCTATCACACCCTTCTATAAATGTTACTACTCTCGAAGGATCGTGTAACTTCGACTCCCCTTTCTTTGCTTCGCTTAGCGTGGGAAAGGCCGCGTTGCCTGCTAATTCTCTGACAAAAGTGAAAGTTCCTAGCAATGTTCTGGTTAATGTTACAAATATGTGCCCTCAGTTATCTGCTAGAGAGTCCACACTTCGAACTGGACATGATGGTATTCCTTCGGTGCCTATCAGACAAGGATTTTAGCGTAAACTCATTCTTTTATTTAATTTGCTCGTCCCATCAGCTTACTTTAGCGCTTTCCCTCTCCAATAAAGAAAGTCATTTATTGTGCGTCGCAAAAAACAAGTGGTCCATCAGCACTACTAAGCCACCATTGTGCACGACATGTTTAGGCAGACAGGTTGCCTGGCCTGACCGCTACATTACTTGCTCCGTAAGCCAAAGCCTAATTGGCATGAATTTTCAACGGCGAAGTTTCCATGAGGATTTTTAGGTGTCCTTTCGAGTGGACGCTCATCACAAATTTTCGACACATTTCTGCCTGTCTGTACTAGTCACCATGGTGGCACGTCGCACTTGATAACTCAACATAGTATGATATCTTCCTATCTTTTAGCTTTTATTCCGAACTGTAAAATAACCTCAATAAACAGCCGTGTTCACTCATTGTGCACCTGGCAAGACTAACAAGCGCATCTCGTCCGGCACAATTCGTGCCTTCATCATCCACTCTTGCATTCTCTCACAAATTGTTTGGACTGTCATTGTTCATGAACACTCTCACATCAAAGGTCATCAGGCACTCTTACACGTGTTCAAATAAGGAGGGGTTTAAAAAGAAACGTCATCGCGCCTGAACCGGCGTACAAGAGGTAAGCTACAGCCAGCGCACATAAATTACAACACTTTTGGAATAGAGCTGCTGGTTATTTTGCGATCCTTTACTTTCAACACATATTGGGAAATCGACACTCTGTTGTACAAACCAATTGCAAGCCCTCGGCATTCGCCGTTCCCACCACACCTGATTAGTACCCTGCGCATAAAGTCAGATATTTAGACTATATCTCCTTTCTCATCACATACATCCGCCATCTACTTTATGACGCCAACCGGGTTGCTGGTACAACGTCACGCCCTGTAATCAGCTTAGTTCTATCGCCATCCTACTTCAATTTAGCCAAAATGACCACTAAAAAGCAGTGGAGTGAGGAAATGGAGGATGCTTCCACTTCAGTGTTTTCATCGATTTGTACACAGGTTCGAGGCTGAGGGACCAAATTACCCGGATCAAGTCAGTTTGATCGTTTAAATGTCTGTCGTTTTCCCGATGACCTAAAAGTCAGTCAATGAAGACAAGGCGTAGCACCGCTCTTGGAGGTCATAAAGAGTATTGAGAACAGGGTGAAATAATGAACTAACGGAAAAGAGTGAATTACTAATCAAACAGTTTCCTAAGCGGAAAAGATTCCGACAACACTTTAAAATGGTCTTTAGAAGGGCAGCCAAAAACCTCAAAGGTAGGTCATTTCGACAATTGACAGCTCGATGAAAGAAGATGGCTAAAGAGCTTCGAGGCCTCACCCCTTCGACTGTTATAACCTAATGTGATGGAGAATTATCCCACGAGTCGTGTGACGAAAAGGAAGTGTGTAAAAATTAAGTCGCCGCGGAGCCTTCGAAACTTAAGTGGATAGAAACCGAAACTATCAAGGCGAGACTCGTTGAAGAGATGCCGTAAGCCATTGACCAGTTTGGTGGTTACCCGCTGGACACGTGGAGAGGCGAGTATGTCCTTCTTTGAACCAGTGTAAACGAGTTGACCAGCATACACGAGCAGAATTGAAGCGTTTCATAGGTGTGTCTGTTTACGCGGTAAAGGCGCATTTCATCATCCCAAGATTCACAACTCCCCTTCTACTGGCCACTCGGTGACGGTAAGGGAAAAGTAAACCAGACGACTGTCAAATCCGCTGGCATTTCTCAAGTTCAGTTTTAGCGAAACATATGATGATATCATACGATCTACCGTGAAATCGTTGAGCAACGCGTAGCAATAAACCAATGATCCCAAATATTCCAAACAAGATTGGATCGTGATGCCATGGTACTATTTAACAAATTATCACAACAAACATTTGGACAGCCTCAACAGTTTCGATCGACAGATCGTTTTCAGAGAATGGGTTACAATTTGTTGCTGAACGGGCCAAATATGAGCCATAATCACACAATAAGGCATTCATGCTCAAAAGAGCTCTTCCGAGTAGTCAACAGGTTCAAAACAATGGGGATGAGCCGAGCTCCAAAAAAGCGGGTGCACGCACCACTCAAGTAAAGTACAATGACCGACAACTGGCTATTCGCACCACCATCAAATTGACGTGACAATGCAAAATCGTCTGGGTCAAGGTCCACTTAACGTTCAGAAACAGAGGAGGTTGAATGCAGAAAGGTGAATACTTAGGGGACTTAGAATGGGTCGGAATTTCACGTGAATGTAGTTTAAGAATTTGATACAACTATGTACACTGTTTATCGCGGTTAGTCTCTCGAAATCTCCTCTTTGTGAAATTTTCGCACACGCGCTGTCGTTTGAAGAGAGATTTCTGCCATCTAACGCACGTACTGCAGCCAAGTTTAGTCTGCAATGAGCTGGGATCACAAGCATTCTAGATTCTTAAGTCTTTCACCTGAAGGAGGACGTTGCTAGATATAGGCTCTGAGTGGTCACTGATGTGTCAGAAACAACAGCGGACCAACTAACGGTCTTTGAGTAACTCCCGCAGAGACCTGTGAGGGAGGAGAAAGGCTCGAGTCGGTTTTTATTCCGAATGTCTGGTTACTAGATTGAGAAGTAATCCAAATGATAACCCATCCTTGGGCACCATAAGCTTCTAGTTGATGTTCAATGGGACTGTGTGAGACACGATGAAAGGCATTGGCACGGCGGAAAGTGATAGCTTCAAGAGATGACCCTTCTCTTTGGTCTACGTTAGGCTACCCAAGAGGATCACCATACTAGTTATGCATGAACGATCGGGAAGAAAGCCATATTGCTTCTAGGAGACAGGGTTATTTAGGAAGAAACGTATAGGGATGGCCCGTTTTAACAGCCGCTCCATTATCTTGCATGGTAAGGCTGATCCGACGACAACTGGCGGGTGAGTGACGATCACCTACCTTGAGTATCGGTGCGACGGTGGCCTCTTTCCATGCTTCCGGAGCAAGCCGGTCCAAAGCGACTGCTTAATCAGATTAAAGAGGGACACCACCAACACTTGTAATACTCAAAATCGTCGACCGTTCACCTGGCAACATAAGCTGGTGGCCTTCTCAGAGATATCTCAATGAACACACCGAGATATTCCGTTCCATTTTCTTACCGACTTACAGTGTTTAATCGTTTCAATCGTTTATTTTAACTCGGAAAAGGTTACTCACTGAAGTTGACTGGACAATGTTTTTTGGCTCTTTATAAAAGGAGGTGTCTGCCTGTGGCCACAACATTGGACTGAGTGCCGAGGCAGTAATCTACACAGGCATACGTTCAGCAAACCCAGCACATTCTTTCAGACCGACGCACGTTTCCACCATGTACACTCAATTCTATAGGTTTTTGTGTTGGCCTCTTCGGTAACTTTATCTGTGCACTTGTTTGATAGCATCATCATTATACTTGGGAGCTTGATTGGCAACAAGGATAACTAGTAGCTTCCGCACACTGTCTCCTACTATTTCGTGTTGATATTTTGGTTGGTGAAATGGAAATATGGCGAAATATTTTAGCGCCGCGTATTTACCGGCCTACCAGCGCTCCAAGTTTTCCATCTCACAAGACGTGCGAAATTATTCGTGGGACGTTCTCGAGATCTACTATCTGGCACCGTTCTTCTCTTGGGTGCTGACCTAAGTAATTTAGCGGACCTGGACTTGTCCGTCAGTTACCACTTTTACTGACAATTCTTCGGTTTTATTCGTGCATGTACTCCTCACACCTACCGGCTGCCGCCACAACTCTTTTTTGGTGTTACCACACATTGGTTATTTGTATTATTCGATTGATAAGGTCGTTGTGCACTGTCCCTGCTACTTGTTTTGACCTCAAGGCAAGGTTCAAAACCCTTTTACCGACTAATATCCTCCAGATTGGCAAAAGCCCAGTGGATTTTGGAACCTATGAATTGACTGACGCTTCGTGAGTTAGGCGTGCAGTGTGGAACCCGAAGTGGAAACGTTGAAAAGTGAACAAATATGTTCGACGAAAATTGTAGCGCATCACGAGTCTCTTCCTAGCTAGAACAAGGCAAACGATCTGGAACACATGACCATTATAGTCTCGCAAGAAAGGCGTTGCGACTTCACACCCCTTGAATGTTCCATTTTTCCGAGAAACAGTGGAGACAATGGAAATTTTTGTTTTAATCCATCAGCGTTGAACGGTACTACGGAAACACGCGGCCGTCACTTTACAATACAAATGAACTACTTTTCGACGGGGCTAGATTCAACTTTGGAATCAGAGCTCTTAGAAGCCTTCCAGTACATAGATAAAGATAAGGATGGTGTAATACGACCAGATGAAATGCTTAATCTGTATCACGTTCTTGGACAAAGAGCAACATTGGATGAAGTTAAAGTAACATTTTGAATAGGTTTACGATAGACATAAAGACCAACATGTCGAGGCTGTCCTCCAATCAATCGGGACGCATAACCGTCGTTGATTTCATGAACATCCTGGGTCGCAGTCTTTCAACTCGCAGTTGCGAATACGAACTGCCGGAAGTATTCAAGTGAATTGTGCATTTCGGCACACCATTAAAAGTTCACCTAATAATTAGTTCGAAGTCATGTATTGAGATCCTTGTTCGATTTCATTTTTATAGTGTTCCTCGTGGGGGAGATGGTGAGATTTTCACTGCTATCTCAAGCGACCTCCCATTGGGTCTCACTAGGACTACGATATATCGTGGTGTATACACCATTCTGAATGGGGATCCCAGTGGACTAGTGATGGCCATACAGAACCGAACCAGTATTGCACAGACTCTCAAACAACAAACTTCGTCGCAGTTTGTTGAACTGGAAATTTGGTGTTCCCCGCAAAAGCATAAGACACCACCAACTTAGGTATTTTGGCAAAATCAAGGATGTTGACCCACGTAATAGAATCGCGGTCCGTGCACTCTCGTAGGGTGTCCACATATATGACCGACTCAATGAGAATCCACCTCGAGCTATTGGTAAGATGCTTTATGAATGTGCTTTATTGTCTCACAAGATGGGCCCCCGTATGATTGAGTAACGCTATTGGATAGTAGCCACTGAAGAGCAGAAGACTCACAGAAAGCTGCTACTTAGAGCAAACAGAGTATAGCATCCCAACCAAAAGCATCAACGTGATTGGTCAGTAACATGAGATAACGACACCATGCTAACTACGACTGCCTTTAAGCACGCTGCAGGGGATCTGTAGCGACTATAATATTTTTGATAGTTTCATTCCACTGTACATTTTCGGTGATTGTTTCTTACCTGCTTCTGTCTAATACGACCACTAATTGGTAATATCTATTCCCAACCTGAAAACACAACCCACTGAGTGTCTCGCTAGCTTGACATGCCCTGTTCATTACTTTCCAGGGTCGATATAAATAAATAGTGATCAGTCCACGGAGTGTTGGTGTTTAGCGTCGTTCGGTTTATGATACTGGGAGCTGACTAAGTATTATTTTGTTGGACAGTTCCAAAATGACTGACTAGGTTTCACACTACATGTGGTTTTCGCTCGTAATAAGCTAAAGTGAATCACCCTTTTCGTTGCCTCTTCCTTTCGCACGTTCGAAAATACAGCGCCAGCCCTTCACTGACATATGTGCTCTACGTTGAACACCAAATTACAAAAGGATATTACAACATATCAAAGTGGACAGCATTATACCATAAAAGAAACAGATAATCGCCTAAATTCAGTTTCAAGGCACATACTTGATGAGTTTAAGAAGGTAGCGACCACTCGAAAGGAAACAAGGTTGATGCTATTGACTGTTCTTCCTTTATACTTCAGCATGAAGGCCATTGCCGCCTCTAAATTTTCGGTGGACGTTTATCTTTGGCACACACAGGACAAACCGCTCTCTTACCTGTCACCACATTTGTTAAATAGAGACAAATACATTGCATGGCAAGACGCCCGTTCACAAGACAGGTCCTGATAGGTAGTCTGTCAGAACATTAACTGACCTGATGCCGCCCTAAGGATATGTTTAATCATACTTCTCATATCTATTTCTACCAGATTATTAGACAGAAATGGCGACGGCTACATCAGTCCAGAGGAGCTGGCTCAACGTCTCACAGCAGTGATGGAAACCACAACCAGGGAGGAAGCGCTCACAATTTTGGAATCTATCGACGTAGATGGAGATAAACAAATTTCTTTGGAAGAATTCATGGCTTTAATGCGATCGGGTTTTGTAAAGAAGACAAATAATGCTCATGAAAACAACCCTACTGAAGCAAAGACAGATGCACGCTAAAGAGCCAGAATAAAATTTTAACTGATTTAGAAGCCTTAGTTTTAACTGACTGAAGCACACACGCATAGAAAAGATAGTATACTCCTACATTTTCACCCAAAAAATGCCATTACCGTTTGATGTAAGGGGACTGGAGCAAATTGTCAGTTTTACTTCACGCGTTGTAATAATCACGCATAGGAACCTGCACATTTTGAAAGGACAACTGAAGTTCTTGAACGGCGACTAGTGGAATTATCACTCGCATTTATCGGCGCAACGGAAAAATGGGGTTCAAAAGATTGTGAAGTATGATTACTGCCGCAAAATCCGTGAGAGAGGTTGCCTTAATGATGAGGTCACACTTTCTTTCACAGTTGAATTGTTTGTTTGCGAAGGGCAGCCGCCTTGTTGCCGAGCGCCTGATGATGGGTCTCACCTCCAGACCTTCTTTTGATTCCTAGCAAGGTTTTGTTTTCCTCTCCAGGATAGAATGAAAGTAAAGCATCACAAAACCACTGATTCACTGCTGATGATGGATTCCGAAGAAAATGACGAATCAGCGTTGATTCAAATAACCTAGAAGGGCGACCAAAGTATTATCATTTAAGGAACAGCTGCAAGTGATATTCCTTCGTGATAGTTAATCAATCTTTTAGATTATTGATGAGTGGTCGGGGATTTGGTTTATTTTCAGGTTGAATATCACTAACATTTGATCGCAACGTTCGCATTCAGATAGACTATCCAGCCAGCCTCTTTCGAAANGCACTACTGACGAGCTCTAATGAGAGCGATACTCGAGTCTAGCTCTTGTTCTCGAAACAGGTTGGGTGGACAGTCCACCTGAATGCGGACGTTGCGATCAAATGAGTGATATTCGACTTGATAATCAATATTAAATAAAACACCAAGAGGCGAGCAGAAATGCTGAGAACTGTACAGTTAAAGTGGTAGTTTATGATTGACACATCCATTGAAACTGGCCCAGTCTATCGACAATCGAAAGAGAATAAGAGTGTGACGGAATTTCATGAGGCAGTACTCCAAATGACGCCAATAAAAGGCCAAATAAAAACAACGGCCTCAAAGGATGCATCGAACAAACCACGCAAACGAAAAGTGGTTGCAGGCAACTCACACAATATAGGTTGAGTAAATTGGACAACACTGGTGAACGTGGGTCGCTTTATTTTTTTTAGTATTCCTGCCACATGTCCATGAACACAATGAGCGTTTAGTGAACACAACTTACTCTGAAGAAAAAAGAAGAGTAAATGTTGAGTTCTGGGCATATTTGGCGGAAAGTAAATGATGAAGGAAAAGTGCTAAGCAAAGGAATAATGCGATGTCGCATGGATTACATGATAAGGTGTGATAACCGTCACGCACAGTTGAGAAGGAAGCGTCAATCTGCAATACAGACAGCTTTAAGCATATCAGTGACGGTGGTGCTAAGATAATCACAAACATTTGTCACAAAACGTTTACAACTCGGAAACGGATTACGGGAATGAACCGAGTGAGCAGTAAATGTTGAACAACAATTAATTTCTTGAGTGGGGGTTTGTGCTCGGGCGGTAAGTAGGTTGCCGGAGTAAAATATGTGTGCAAACAAAGCGGAAAAGGCTACTTCCATCCGGAACCAAAGTTGCAGTAACCGACTTCACGCTTCTAAAATTTTAAGGAAGCTTCCCACTTAATTTTGAATAGTTGAAACAGTGTCGTCGTATCGAGAGTGATTTACTATTAGCTTCCGGGCAGCTGGGCCTTAGTAATTGTCTACGAGTAGGCACAGAAATTAACATCTCGTGAACACTGGGCGCATTAATAAGCAACTCTTAGAAAAGAAGGCTGTTAGCTGTCGAGAGATTTTGAAATTGTTGAGCGAGCCAAACAGAAAGTAGCCTAGAAGTTGCCAATAGTTCAAGTAAGTGTTTCAAAGGGTTCTAACCACACCATTGTGGAATAGTAGGCAAAGAAACAATGGTCTTAGGACTAAAGTGAATTAAGAGATTAACAGTAACTACTATCCCCCAAGATAGCTTAGTCAACCAGGTCGTTGAAGCAGGGGTAAAGATGGCTGGTTCGAAGCAGAACTACGTGAAACTATGTGGGAAGAGCGAAACAGGTGAATAGGCGACAACAGCAGTTTACCGGAATGGCGCAGTCGTAGGTCTGGCATTAGCCTTTCGACCCGATACCGACGAACTATATGGCTCACGTAAAGGGGTGCGGGAAGAATTAACAGTTATTGTGAAGATAACCGTTTAAAGCCACCACGAGTTGGCTATGTAGGTAATACATCTGAACCCTCCCCCGCAAATTGTTACAAGAATTCGCAATGACACGCACACTTATCGGCTGATACTTGAGACATGCTAGGTAGTAACCTGTTACTAAGGCGTGCATTGGGAAAAAACTGGCTATGCGGAGAGAAACTGAGAGTTGTACAAAAGTCAAGGTCAAGAGGCAATAAGTAGCTAACCACTGACAAGCGGTAAATACCATAATATGAAAATCACTCAAATGGAGAAACAGTTCACAGCACCTGATCCACATTTATCGTGTTGGCCAACGTCAAATGCAGATGCCGATTTGACAGCAGTAAAATTACTTCACCAGTTTTCGAACGACAAGTCGGGATGCCTGTCATTCCCGGATCTGAAGATGTGAAATAACAGCTACAACCGCATTCTCCACAAAAGAATTACACCTTCAACGGCAATCTCTTTGCACTTACACAACTTTTTAAAAGGATGGGCTACGATATCATTTGATCTGACGCCATCGGCAAGGGCTATTGTTATAGCACGTAACTATCAGTGCGCGAATAAAAAATGAACTCATATCTAGGTAAAAAAAATATAATTTGGAAATAAAAACCCGTAAGTTCCGTGAATCCACAACCAGCCATTACACACCTACTAATCTGTGTGCAGAAATCACTAAAATGGGCCATACTGAAATGAGAAAAAAGCTAAATAGGGGACTACTCTAAAAAAAACCCAGCATATCTGCCACACCTGGCCGGAGAGTCGTTTAACATTAACGGGTAGAGATCAACATTCCTTATTGCACACAGCATGCCGTCAACTAATTTAATAACCTAACAGCTTTGGTATAAAGGAAGACTGTGAAGCAGGCCCCAGCATGTTGGAACAGTATGAAGGTGTTGCTATATCTGAGTTGATCTGGGTTACTAGAAAGTTGATCAGGAATTCATGGAGTTAAGGGCACACCGAGCGGTCACAGCTTCCACATTACCCATCATTTTGCTCCATGCACGCCTACATTTATCAAAATTCTGTTCAACAGCAATGAGATCTGCCTGTACCAAACAAAGAAATAATAGTTTATTTAATCTGGAGGAAATCGAGAATAATACGTGGGCAAAATAAACCAAACAACTGAATCCACAAGATAAGCACAAACATGATTGTGATACAGTTCTCGATGAAAATGAACGTCAGAAACGATCGATTTGACGGCTGCTCTGCATAGCTTCGTAGTAGAAAAAACTCACAATGAACGCGTTCGTCAGAGAGTGCCGGCTGACCAGCCTGATAGTGATGGAATAGACAAACAGAAACGGGCTTGAAAGTAGCACTGCGGCAGATGTAGAAAAACAATGAAAACCAGAGGCGCATACAGACGGAAAGTCAAAGTTGACAAAGCGTGTCAAGTCCTTAGGAGGGGGGCTGTTGCACACACACTCCACATGCGTGTTCCCACCGGTGGAGACCTAGCTCGCTGCAGGTTTGCCGGATGACGAAAGTCGATGTGCACGCAAGCAAGCAGGAGTACAGAAGTTGAAATCGAGATAGGTGAACGGTACCTTGCCACTAATGTCACAGGCACACTGGAAGCATCGACTAAAATAGAAATATAAGAAAACAAAGTAATGGAGCAGTAACACTCATTTTGAAAGGGGTTTTTAGCTGTGGTCTGCCAGAAACGTGAAACATAAACCAGCATCTGTTTAGCGACAGACAACACAGAAACGTGACTAGAAACTAAAAGATGTGGACCCAAATAGGCCGGTGAGTTAGGAAGTTGATTGAAAGTAAACTGTCTGTCTGTAAACCATGTCGCCTATGAGTTAGGCCTATTGTGCACAACGATCAGATCATGTGCTGGATACCAACTCACGTAAGATGCGTCATGTAAATTGATGCGCAGATGACTCACTACGAAGGCACTTTAGTTTGGCGGTCGACACCCAACAATAGGTGGTACGGACTATTTAGACAGAGTACAGTGTGCCATGAGTTCACCACAGCCTTCAAGTGTAAAACAAAATAATCAATTTTTGGAACTTTACTGGAAAAAGTGGAAACTCTTCAAAGAGATATATTGATTTTTTAAAAACGTTATGTATCCAAAATCGCATATTGTTCTCTCTTTGGGTCTGAAGGATTTTGTTAATTACAACGACTTCTTGTAGTCTGCTGTAGGCAACTTCGTGAATGCCAACAATGCTGTGCATCTGTTTGTGGTAATATTTTGCACGTACTGTGTCCTGTTTGACTAGATTGTACTGAACTGCGACCGGGAGTAACCTGATACATGGATCAGCCTGTACAAACAAACGTTTTTATACCCCACTAATATAATTACTACACCTCATAAGTCACGTGGTGGCTTAGAGTGGTTTCGGGAGTTACTGATAAACTAGTTCACTTCGTGACAACAGCTCATGAAACATTTCGTTCGTTTTCTTATTTCATTTTTAAATCAGGGATACACACTGAGTGAAGCTGACAGTTTAACCGACCATCTTTATAGGAAACGATATCATTGTTAGCATGATTTATTATAATCCCCTCGTACAATCTGATTACTAAGCTCCAGTGACAATGACAGCAAACACTCCGAGTTGCCACCACGTGAATAAGAGTTCGGTCCGTCACAAATGGACCAGCATTAAACGTGCCTAGGCCCTCTCGGAGTGTAAGGAAGGACTTGAATTGAAGTATCGGTTTGCAAACACGTGGAGTAGGACACTTACATCAGTGTTATTGTTAGAGTTAAGCACACCGACTTTTACGCAGACCGCCTAGAGCTCGAACCCATGCCATCCAAAATGTTCCTTTAGATGCGTCGGAGCGACAAAATATCAGGCAGCGTACCAAGTCAGGTGGACATTAGAATGAAGGGAAAAACAAAACTCACCTAAAAACTTGCGTGTTCTCACCGGCTGTAGAGGTGACTTTCATAGCCAGAATACGGCGTTCTGTGACCAGTGCGCGCTGCGGTTTCAGAGGAAACGAAACAAAATTTCGACGAGAAAACGTCGTATGCTCAAAAGCTGGTAGCCAAGGTGAATAGTAGTAGGAAAGACACGCAATAATTGACGGAAGAGTGGACAAACAAAAGCAAAAACAATCACCTGTACGTCGGGCACTGCGAGTCGTGTGTCATCCGGGCAATGCCTTGAAACAAACTTAACATTTGAAAGAATGCGTGACGTAATACGTAAATTTGTCAAATCGGATAGCCAGAATCTTAAAGGAGTTACGATAATAAAGGGGAACAGTTGACCCTATCTTGTCGATACTGTTGCATGCTCAGTTGTAACTAGGCCATATGTTTGCAACATGAAGGGGCCTGAATACTGTGTGAGTATATACCAAAGGTTCACGAATTAAGTCCAATCACTCAAGCTACCACTTATGCAGATGTTTTCATGGTTGTAGGACAATCACGCATAAATACAAAACACTTGTGTATCTCAGTCCATGACGATGACGTTGCAGCGTATGGCCTCTTAGTGTGAATTCACTGGAAAGTTAAAGGAAGATTGTTTGTTTGAATATTACTAATAAGTAAAAAGGATTAGATATATCCGTTTGGAAGAGCTGAATTCCATTGGAGAATCTCAGTAGAACGAAAGATGGGTACTAAAGTGCCACAGGACGCTGCTCCATCTAATATCACGACCGACACAAACAAGAACACGGCAGACTGGGATGTGAGCAACATTCACAGAGAAGCTCAAAATGTGTAGCAGTGAGGAGGTGCTGGCTACAGAATTATATGAATAACCGAAGCGGAACAATAGCATATTAGCAGTACTCGATTTGGCGAATTATTCCGCAGAAAACATAGGCAATACAAGGCACGCTACGTCACTGGTAGTTGTGCCAGAAGGCACCGGGCAAACGTTTGGCGTCCGGGCTGTGGAATAAAAATACGTAGAAGACCGCACGGAATAACTGCCAGTCTTTTGTTAACCACGCAGCCTACTGATTTCTACAGGCAAGTTTTCTCACCTGCACTCATATGCAGTGGTTACTTATTCCGTCGTGTTTTATTGCGATCGTTATATATTTGGCTCGTCATCATTACCGTTCAACAGCGGATCGGATGTACACAGGCGTGTTCAACTTCTAACCTGTAACGTACTACCAACATTGTGACAATAGACTCTGAAAAGGTGATTCTAACGGGCGAAAATGGGACATGGAATGAGAATCGATATATTCGCAGATCTGTTCGTGAGTATAACGTCTGTTGCTTAAGCGCCAGATACGCGCTTACATCTGATGAGCATCTGTTTAACCAAAAGTCACGTCGCAATTCGCACGTTTGCATACACGTTTATGGAGGTAATGCATACGAATTATCTGAAATCCATATGCTAGTAGAATTAAAAGTAAGCAGACGAAGATCGACCGTATCACAAGTGAATGCCACTGAGTTAGATGTCAACTGGGTGTCTGTTTTCGACTGCTACCATTCCCAATGCAGTAGCAGCGTGTGACAGAGAAGTCACACCAGCGATTGTGTAATTCACTAAAGCGTCATCGGGACGAGTATGATGGTTCTACTGGTCAGTTAACGTGACAGTGTCGTTCCACAGACTCGACAAATGGTGATCTGTTTGCTTGCACTGGGCTTGTCTGTAAACGGCAGCAGCTTATAAGGGCATGGTCTTGGAACCAGGCGTCGAAAGCAAAGCATTATTTGGTAGAGTTCTAGACTAGGTTCAAAGGAAGACGAATGCCTTTATTTGGCGGTGGCACCAAGCATGGCAAAAAAATCGTAGACAATGGCGCCGTGCTGTCAATACGTATTTGACCGTTTCATAAATTGGCTCATATTCGGGGTTTTTCGTTTCGCTTTTTATATTTTCCTGTCATATTATATTTGACATGTAACATGTAAAGTGCCGAAGATATATATTTATATATACAAGGGAAAACAGAAAAGGCAATAGAAATATTGTTCAGCTTCATACGATGGTTTCAGGCAAATTGCACTGAAGGTTCGGTAAAAAACATTGAAAATGTCGAATGCCAATAAAAATTTATGAATAACGAGCGGTCACACATTTTACAAAAGATACAGAGGACCCAGTGGCTTACAAAATCACAGATCCAATGTCTTGTAAAACATATCGACTATACGACGACAGACAATAGAGCCATTACCGGGTTGGGGTAGCAAACAGCGGGTTCGTTTTTAACGCTTCATATACAATAAGTTCTTACCTTTTCGCGATCAGATAACGTACGAAATCGTTCTTGTTCAGCCGCTTCTTGACGTTGTTTCTCTAACTGCAATCGCTCGGCTGCCTTGGTCTCCTTCGCACGTTGACGCTGTTTACGCAATCGTTCCCGTTCACGCTCAGCTCTGGCCAATTCCTGGGCCGGGTCTAATGGAGCGGGAATCTATCGGTAAGGGTAGATGCACATAAACTGACATAAACGTCCATGAGAAAATGAACAGAAGAACAGGTTCAGTGCCGAGAAAACAAATGAACCCTTAGACAGCAACAAAAGAAAAACAAAACACAGACGAAAGGTCGTTGAGCTTCAAATTCCTAACCACACTGTCCTGAGCCGAGGAATGAAGCCATAAGTGTATCGGTTAACGAGACAAGCCCAATCACGAGAGGTGAGCAAAACCTGATATGGCAGCTACTAGCGCCTTCAGCTAGTTACAATAACCAGTGCTACATAGACGTTCCCATTCATCGAAGCTTCACAAAAGAGTATCGAACACGTCCATTTTATACTTGACGCTCCAGTTATCCGAATCAGACCTGTTCTCGGACAGACTATATAACTGTTAGTTATAGATGGTGAGGCTCCATTCAGGGTTGTCGTTCACAATGGAGCATACACTTGGACTCAAATCATGCGGTGGTACATTGCAGTTTTGTTCTTACTCTTGTTGGGTAACGACCTCAATGAGAAACTGACTATGCAGCCGATAAAGCGTAGGTACCAAACTAGCCTAGAAAGCGGGATCACCACTTCTCAGCCCGAAGATCCTAACAGCTGCTGGACCGAAATCTCACAGGTCATTCATGAAGCAGGAGGTCACAACAACAATTCAGAAGCATACGATCTACAGAATTGCCCTAGTTACATTTAAATATGATCACTAAGTGAGCGTCTGCTTCAAATTCGTTCAAGTGCGTGGAAATGAGTTTCAACCTGCAGCAATCAAGCAGTTCCTTATGCACAGAGCTACGGGATACCGTACAGAAGTTAGGAAAATGCACTACCTTACACAGCAGGTGCTGCTGTACAGTGGTAGCCCCATAGAAATTTGTGTCGTTACGTTCCATCTTAATCACGTTGCTCACCCACACCATTTCAATGACTAGGCTATAAAGGATTCAATTTATACCAAGTCTGTTTTTATAATAAGAATGCAATCATATTTTGTATTACACCGTGGTCGATTTTGGAGTTGTTACGGGGTTAAACGAATTCCGAAAGTCTTGTTTATGTGTGGCACGTAACATGTCACACCTATTGTACTCAATATGGTCATTTAACCACTTTAAACGTGTACACAGAAAATAAAATGTCCTGATGCTTTCTCAAAATCTTACTGTTACATACTAACAAGCAGAACATCAGTGAGACGTTACCACAGATTTACAATCAAATAGGCCTCCTACCAATCCAATTTGGAGAAAAGCACCAGATTTACATTTCGCTCTTTTTAACTCTATTCAACATTGAATACCTCTGTCACACACGGGAGTTAAACCCAGGCTAACATGCAGGTGAGAGAGGCGTGTCCGCTGACCCCACATTGGTCACATCCGAATTATCGTATCTAAACGCCCAGGAATAATCACTTGTGAGTTTTACTCTGATTGCCTGACCGTGTTCAGATCAATTTCAAATGGTTCATATTTCACAGCCGAAGTTTTCGCCTTTTTCTACCCCAACTAATAAGCATCCCAGTCACGCCGAACAGAAATTACATGAAAATAAAATTGACCTTACGTCATCGATGGGAAATGTATCTGTGGTTAACACTGGTGTTCAAACACAGGAAGACGGGAAAAGACTTGATTTGGAAAAAATGAAGGAAAGGAATGTGGTCCGATTCACAAGACCCTCAAGCATCAATTCAACGAGATGACTGTCCAGTGCAAACAAGTGGTCTAGTCACACGCGGAATTAAATGCGTCATTCACGAAGACGTTTCGACAAAGCATCTAATACCCCGCTTTATTAACAACGCGCACTTCATAAACAACTCAGCTAATCAATCATAACATCCACTCGACTGAAACCAAGTAGGCACTCTCTTTTAATGTCCCCAGCATCTTAATGAGTAAAGATCTTACAAAATTTTATTTAAGTTGTACTTCACAAATGTGAACTGATGCATGAGAGAGATAGGTTGCGCTACTGAGACAGGAAACGGTGGGAATTTATCGCAAACATGATCAATGCCCAATGGGGGATACAACAGAGCTTTTACGGCAACGCTATGCACACCATGTAACGCTCAGCTCTACCAATTGAGCAGTAAACGTATAACGGGGGATAACAGATCCAAATTACCAAACATGCATAATTCAGAATGGCACAATAAGTCACCAGTAATTAGCGGCAAGTATTCGTGAATTTGGATAATTTCACGTTGAACATCATTCACATTTGACCGCAGTCTTCGCATTCAGAGACTTTTTAACCAGCCTCTTTTGAAAAGAAGCATCAGATTTGAGCTTCGCTTTCGTTAGAACTCATCGGTAGTTCATATCCTTGTCAAGACCGGGATCAGGACTGGGAAGTCTATCTGAAAGCGAGCGCTGGGATCAAATATGAATGATGTTCCATGTGAAGTGACAAATGATTAAGCGATTGAACTGATGAAGCATCAGCCAGTCCTAGATAAAAACTTTTAAAGTGGACTATCGGTTGTTAAGCGCTCAAATGACAAGACGATTAAAAACAGCTGATCGACACGGCTTGACGCGCAGATCAGACCAAAAAGCCTGAATACACACTGTTGAAAAAAAGGCTATCTTGTAAATATAAGATCATGCCAATCTTACTGACCAAGTATTGCAAAGATGATAACGCCCGTGATCAGTGGTTCAATGACCTGACACGAAATAGTTACACAGAACTGTGCAACTCCGCTCATTTACCAACCAGCACAGAATGTTAAATATTCTTGTGATATTGCACCTAAAAGATAGACTGCCAATTCCGACTAAACAACACAAGGATTATGTGGAGCGTGTGGGTTGAACATGCAACAGAAACACTGCATTAACTCGGCGACTGGAGGATACTCCCAAATCCATTGACAACAAACAACGAACAGCAAGCCATCCATACACGTAACGCAGGCGGAATAACGCACGAATGGTGGGAGGGCGAACAAATTTAATCTATTTAAAGTGCTCAAATCGAAGGGAGAGTGCGTGTTAATAATGGTCAAAAGTCCACCGAGGGCTCCAGACACAAAGCATAAGGTTCACGTGGTATGGTTACACGTGAATAGTTTGAACGGAGGTTTACTGCACCGAAGTCGATCGCATTTAGGTGCCTGATTAAATCTGAATCAGCCAAACTGAACATGCCAGCAAATGTGAACCAATAAGATTGACAACGTTTTGCTGAAGGGTGGATGTTAGTATGTGTTCTAAGGTCATCCACAGAACTTGACAGTGGTGAATAAACGAAAATCCTGCAGTCCTTTAGCGGTGCGATTTAGGCAAACTGTTACCAGACACATGAGGGTAGTATTAATACCTCGATAAACTGATCACGTTGGCAACGCGGACAATTAAACTACTGTTCGAAACGAAATGGCTAACTTGGACATGTCAACGTTTATCAAATAAGACTAAACGGGAAACACAACGCATCATGTTACATTGAACGAAAACATTTCAAGTGATCAAACCTAAGTCAAGAGAGCGGACGCGCGGTGTTCAACCTAAGACAAAATTCGGTAGACGATCAGACCCGGCGAGAAACGTGTACGGATAAGGGGGGTATACAAAAAAATTAAAGGAGTGACTCACTTGTGCCTTGCCGTAGTCGTACAGAGTTGGATAGGAGAACCGAAAACGTCGGAATACCTGAGTCAGCGTCTTCTTGCGCAGTCTACACGCTAGCATGTACGGCGTGATCCCTTCAACATTTCTAGCAAATGAGCAACAGACAAATAACGCTCAATACAGCGTTCCATTGTCATAGAAATGACTTCACGAATGTCAAACAAGTGTGGCTTTATTCTCGGTTATACATACAAGTTAGGATAAAGCAGTAGAAGGTGCACTGCAACACATCCGACAAAATGAGGCTAATCGACGGGGATCGTCGCAAAATGTGAAGAACAGAGAGGCGAATCTAGAACAAATAAAAGAACAAGTCGACATGTGCGTGAGAGATTGTTTTGGAGTGCTAGATGACATGGCATCACGCCAAATGTAGTACAAAGCAGGACCATCTCGTTTGCACTCAGAACATATCAACTGCTGACAAAAGACCAGGTCGAATCCAACACGATGTCTCGCAAAAACCGGTTTCGATAAGCAATAGGCTATTAGCAATCATTCGAAATAAAGTCAAAAACACGCCCAACTAGGAAAAAAATTAGAGCACATTAACCGTTCTATACAGCGGCTAATACGCTTCTTATGTTCGACTAGCGCTATCCTTGTAACCGTGTTCTCCGCAAACAAACCCGAGCCCACAGTTTGCACCAGTTGCTTTGAGCATTCAAGACGCCAACGCACTCACAACATCGGGAGCGATGTATGGCGTAACGAAAACTGAGGATGTTTTTACCACTAATTAGATCGTAAGGGAACTCACTTAATCTCGCATCTCACTTGCCGCTGACAACTCGACAGGCAAAAGGGCTACAATTTTTTCCACGTACAAAATTCACGCAACTACTCATGCAAGTATGTGTGAGCATGCCCTATAACGGTTTGTCATCATCGTCTGTGTGCAGCAGGTCGCCTCCTGTGTCCGGGTTGGTTTAGAACCTGCCTAGGAGAAGACATGTTTGCCTCCAACAGATTGGGAACACGTTTGCTCTTTGAAACAGTTCGGGCCGACTGTGGAGCGCGGACTGCCAACCACATGCTTTCTAGGATCTACTCCTATAGGGTTACAATGAATAAGAAACGTGCGTGGAACGGTGAGTTGCGTTGTGCAGGCGGACATACTTGGTGGCAGACAGAAGTGCAAGTGTTATTTGGCTTCGATCTCTATGACAGGTAATTGTGAACACATATGTCGCCAACCAAACGTATGTACAAAGGCGCACAGTTCGATTCGCGTATGACCGCGGGTGCCAGTAATCGGGTCAGATGGAAGCCATCAGGAGGACCATACACTCCTAACTCGTTTCTCGGACAGGCTTCTTCGGAGACATAACAGAACCAACTGGTGTAAGTCGAACCAACAAGTACAAGTAACTCGTGAGCCAGCCGGCCAATCTAACAGGATGTTCCGGAAACGGACCCCATCAACCACATATCATAGAAAGTGGCCAAGAGAACCGCGTTACTTACAAGCTAATGTGGTTGAGCGTTTACATATGATGGTTTGGTCATGCCTAATGTGAGGTAAACGACGCAGTGGTCAGCATGGTTGCCTCATGAAGGCATGGCCGGAGTTTTGGTCCGGACCGTGGCAAGGAAATGCATTAGTGACGAACACTAACAAAAGTGATATTCGAGTCTACGGTTTATTTTCGAAAGGGCCAAATGGGAAGTCTATGGAGACGTGAAAGCTGAGATCAATTGTGCGTGATCTTCAACCTAAACAGGACTCACAGTTATCATCAGTTTAGAATTCAGTATCATATGAAAGTGGACTATTGGTGTCACTTCGAGCGGTTTACTTTTTGCCATACGAAAGAATTCAAACCAACTAAACCAACGTAGAACTGGCAATAGTTGATCACTCCTCCAGTAGACCACACCACGGATCAACTGCCACAGAGTCACGTTGTTACAAACCAGTTGGGAGGCATAATTTTTTGACCTGGCCAACCCGCTTCAAGTTTTGTTACGTAATAATTTTAAAAAATCTGTAAAAATCCAGACATTCAAAATCAAAGAACACAAGCGTTGCAAAGCAATTAAACGGAGAGCAGTGAAACCACTCCTTCAAAAGTGTCTTCATGGGGCCCTCAATCGTTGTTTCATTAACTGACTAGATCGCACACACCTCGATCGAACAGCGGTAAAACTGGAGCCAAATAACCTGTACTTTTCTCACTATCTTCAGTAACCTACCCAGGGGTCATCCGAGAGAACGACAACGAACTGCAGTGAGTATAGCACAACTGTGGTAAGTCAATAAGGTTTGACATGACTGCCTTTGAGATCTCTACAAGCAATGTGAAATGTGGCAGATTAGTAACTGGTAGCACAAGCGTACAGCTCAACCAGCTAAGCCTAAACACATTTCCAACCTGACCGAGTGAACTGTGACAACCGCCATCGAATGTGCGTCGAAAGAACTCATGAACGTTGGGTCATACGTATTTGTAGTGGAAATCTACTCGATTCACCGCTTATCCAAACCCCGACATAACAGAAGATCTAACGGTAAACCAATCCAATCGTCGCACTAAATATTCCGCATCAGGATTGGAAGAACAGTCTCAATGTTACACATTCCGTTATTCGCTTATTTCTTGGTACCAACTAACTTACGGTTCGTGACTTTGCATGTGCTAATACAATCAGCCGATGACGGATGGTGATTTCTTTAATGCTGTTGTATACCCACAAAGTCGGTTTCTTGACTCACGAGTAAGAACTGCTTACTGCAACCAGTACGACGTCTTCTCATTACTTTCATGGGAGGTTTCATTTCAAGGACGATTTCTAGGGTTATTTGAAGTCCCTAATTCCGAGTAGTATAGCACTACCCGATGTAGCCAAATAAAAACGGACACCAGTAGTCGATTTTTCGGAGTTATGCAAACTTCACCCCCGAGCGACTACTTTGCAAAGTGTGAAGTGACATTGTTCCGACGTGCCTCTCAAGCATCCAGGAGGTGTCTTAACAGGTGTTAACTGTCTGGTTGGAGCTCTCGTGATCACTGAAATCGCTGGCTAAAAACACCGTTCGGGGTGACGACATGCCGCAGTCAGCCACATGCCTGCACACACAGCACTTCTAGCTAGTCCGCTTATTCAATCTCTTCTGGCAGTTGTTTTAGTTTGTTCCACGTCACTTTTTCAGGACAGCGATAGCTAGAGCCACAGAACAGTCTGGTCAGATACACGGCCGTTATGAAATAAGAGAGATCCATCATGACCATCAACACTGACTTTTGAGTGCGGCAGCTTCGATTTGCAAGAATTTATTACCCATAACATTGTGCCAACGTCATCGTCATTATCAGCATAATCGATAGGGGTTGATATCGATGTTTAACGGCTACACAACCACGGGAAAAGCGGCAACTTTTAGTCTAAGCGTACAAAAAGGAGGTATCGATCCGACAATTTCTAACAAAGACCTATTAGTTAAACCCACCAGTTGGATGTATACACCTTGAAACCGAACAACCCCATCGAGTGTAGATGGACAAGTCAGTCATCCATGATTTAAACGCGAAAAACATGCCAAAGGAACAGGACCGGGATTCATTAAGTAATTCTCAGTTTTATCCCAGTGTTCAAGTTTAAGACCTGAAAGAAGGAACAACTGCGACGGAAAAACAGGCTAGAGACACGTTCATTCGGATACTGAGTGGAATATCTCAGCGCAGCCGTGGGATGTGATCGAAAACTACAACGGGTGGATCACGAACAATATGTGAAATCACATGCGGTGGTAATGAGGACATTTGAACAAATGAGTGAGGGTTTGCAGATAAACACTAGTCAAAATAGATGGAGGGGCGCAGGACGTTTAAAAAGAAACCTCGCTATTCAGTGGGCTGGAACTCGTTCATAAAGGCGAGTGTACGGCCGGTTGAGCAACGCGCGAATAACAGAATATACAGCGTGCCTCACTGAACGATTTTCCGGTATCATATAGATAAATACTACACCCTGCAGTTTTTTGTGCCGTCATCAGTTGCATCATTCGAACGTGATTAGCCTGAGTATGCGGATAACAGGCTAGTCGATCTCCATCTGTAAACTTCATTGGCTTACATCTAGGAAGTTACAACGGATTCCATTATTACCAGATGAACCAACAGTCAGTATAATGCAACCTGTATGTGACGGGGGGATATGGAGTGGATGAAATATAGAACTTACTGGAGAGCTGGGTCGCACCCACATTCAAGAAGCAAATTAAGCACATTTGTATCGCTTTGAAATTCCACGGCAAAATGAAGCAATGTTGTTCGTCCTTCACCCAACGGATGGTTCAACAATCGAAGACAAACATCGACTGGGGGAAGAGATCCTTCACTGCAAAACGAAGTTGCCTCAGATTCTGTATGAATGAATGGAAAAAGTGGTGTACAAAGAGATTAAACTGACACCAACAAACACGAGGGCAGACAGACACCAGACTGTTAACCGTTGCTAACCAGAAGTGGTGAGGACATGCTCAGAAGTGCGGGCTCGTTAGGCGTTCCAATTCACGCGGAGAAAGATGACAGGTTCAATATAGTTCAGGACAAACAGAGCACTGGTGCAGAAGTATCCAAAAATAATATTCAAGTGGGGCGGTAAACCTTGTGATGCACTGTCGGAGTAGCCAATCTTGAATGATGAACACTTAAACGAATTTCAACGCGTTGATATAGAATGTGGCCAATTAGCCGGCCCATTGAGATTACGTACATGACTGACTCAGCAACATTCAATGTCTGTGTAATCGATAAACAACGCGGTAGTTCAGCAGCGCTCACTCGATCTCGTGCCAGGGGATTTTACTCAGATAGTACGGAGCCGTATGGAAAAGCAGACCACCGAGATTACCAAACTAAGGCACAGCTTACATGCAACAAACAGCCGCACTTACATCTTGTACAAATTTAAACACTGTACATTGTAGTTCACATGCTAGTGTGCGTTTCTGGCATTTATGAAATTACAGGTATGTTTCAGGTTGAATATCGTTTAATTTAATGAGTGGACTTTCAATAACACCAGTAAACCCGAATCGAGCAGTGGCATCGTCACGGACGCTCGACTACAACAAGATGATTGTCTGTAAAACAGTATCGCACGGAAGTGAAAACTCTCACTTGTTGACCAGAAGCACACTAATTGATTAGGCACACGTTTTATCCTGCACATGGAAAAATTGAGCCGCAACACACAATACAAGCCCACTTCAAAATCCCGAAAAAACAATGGTCCACGACATGTGTGACATCTTGAAATATAGTACATGGAACATATTTTATAAACACACTCTAAAATGTCTCCACAAAGACAGGTCGATCAAAGAAAACCTTGAAGGAGGGATTTCTGGTAGGGGCGCATTGACCAGACTTGAGAATGATGAGCAAACTCAACCGTTTTTATGAGCACTTGTCGGTGGCATGAGTTAGAGAACCTCGTCTATTGTGTGTTCGAATCAAAGCCACTTGAGTTCACGTGAAACCTCACCACTGTCTTCGTCCTTGTTATGACTAGTTGGGGAGAGACTCCAACACTTATGGTAACAGTTAAACAGCTTATTACCCGTTGACTAGCAATCTAAAGGGCATTGCAAAAACAAGAGGCTTTTACGAACTCAGTCGAGGAGACCGCAGACAAACTAGCGATATCGATGAGCCATGACGGTGAATAAGTCGGGGCACACAGGATAGATAAAAAAACAGCATACAGTCTCCGACAAACACAGTCTTTTAATCAACTGGCATTATAGTGCTTATCAGCAAGCGGAAAATATCCACCTTTCGCAACAAATAAACAAGGAATCCTAGAAAGAAGTAAGCAATATGTAGGCTAAACAGCTTTCAGTAAGAAATTGTATTCAAGAATAGGACGCACATCCACGACAAAATTTTACAGTCATCGGAAGAGGCGGAGTTCTGCAGACTTTCGACGAGCGACAGTATCACACTGAAGCTCCAGTTCATCTGCACTTACTTAATGCAATCGCCACTTCGGCCGTAGAGCACTATATCTTGATGCCTATAAGTACCTGTCGTGCTAAGAAGCTACAGAGATTTCCCGTGGTAATGATGTCCGAACTGTAGGCCAGCTAGTTCAAAATTCCAACTTCTTCCACAAGAAGCTATGTCCATGTGACATGAGACGCACCAATTAGGGCGTTGTTCTGCTAGGAAGACCCAGTGAATTGCCAAAGACCGGAGTGGCAACATACTATGTTCTGACGTCTGCATGAAACACGTCTAAAACAACAGTTAACACTTACTCGAAAGGTTAGTAATTCCAGTGCCCATCGTGAGCGCGTGCTCCATTTCAACGAGCATGTCAGTGTTATCTTCATGCATCATGTTCGTCTAGATGTTTACGGCCTATTGTCAATGAATTGATGAAACTACCATTCAATATACCCAAGAAACAAATTTCAGCCCATAATAAGCAACATTGCATTTGCTTCCGACTCAGAGGAACGGTTTCGTTTATCGTCTTTCAAGTTAGCCGTGAAGGTAGGTTTGGAGTCCGCTAAATAAGTCTCATAAGGGTAATGAAGTTAACCGCTGAGTGGAATTCCGAGAAACTCAAGGTAACATTGGAAACTAATCATAATACTTGTCGTTTGTTTCGCGTGGATAAGAATGAATTGCGTTCAATCCGCTTCCCTGCAGTTAGTGTTCTCAAACATAACGTATTCTCACATACACGTTTGTGTAACTCTCGAAAACTCAATTGTTGTCGCTGGAAGACTCAAATCGTCCTCTTTCCAAATCAGTTATTTCACCTCCTAGCAAGAAACAGGAACAACAACTGTAATATAAGGTGCTTGACAAAAGAGACCCGGTCATGTGATAATCAGGTCACCCTCAAATCACCGACGAAGCGATTTGGTAACTGTCATGACGACTAAGTGACGATGCACATCCAGGTTTACAGACATTCACCAAAACACTGAATCAGTGCAACAATTTGAAATCTCAACAGCTGGGTGCCGGAACAGTCTTGTCGTGACTATGTAGTCCATTTTTATGTAGAATTAGCTATCTAACAAACAAAATTGGCCGCTGTTCTCAAAAGGGTCTTGTCTTGGTGGTTTGTTGGGTAAAATGAACGTTGTTATCATGAGAATGAGCAAGACATGACGGCACAATTTTGTTGCACGAGACTTCCTCATGGCACGACGGTACATTTGGCTTCGTGAATCCAAACAAGGAACAATTCAATTGGCACAAATGATATCCAATCTGACCCATGAAGACCAATTGGAAAAGCAGATTATCCTCCTCGGTAGGTTTATCAAAAAGATGGTCCGTGTTTGGCCAAGATAGAAATGACGTTGTAAAACACGAACACCGCCAGAGATGACAAACGGAACGGGCATAGTAAAGGAACAGAAGTTCCAGGATTTCTTGTATGGTAATCTGAGAGCTGCACCGACGAAGGTTGACAAGATCTGAATAAAGTAAACCCACCTGAACGTTTTAATGAACTTTTATCAAGTGTCAGGAGGAAGAAGAGAAAAATGTCCGTCCGCCACATTCACGCTGCCCAATCAAACTGTGTCCGAGCAATCATTAGTGGAGTGATCGGAAAGAACACCAGTCAATGTGCAATAATTGTATGCTAGACTATAACATGAATGTGATGCGTGTACATGTAGACTGTACTGAAAAGGCCCTTGATGGTCCGCCTCGTGGTTCACCAGAACATTTTGTTTTGCATGCCAATCGGTGCAGTAACATAACCAGACGTTTACCGACACTTATTGAAGATTTGGATGATGACGATGAAGTGATAAGCAGGTGTGCATTATCAGATAATATCAGAGAAACACAAAAATGGCATATTTTGACAGAAAACAAATCATGTGAGGTGAAGTCATGTGAAAATACTAGAACAATGAACCGCATAAAAAACAACTATTATGAAGCGTGAAACTTTTCAAAAAGAGAGCACAAGTGGTTTGAACACACCAACGGCGTTGTTTGTTTCTGAGCTAGATTGGAGGTGTGAAGGCGCGGTAGTGACTACTTTGTCATCAGTCAGAGTTCCAGTGACGCGGTAGTGGTCGGGTAATAAGCTACGAAGGACGGGATAGTCTCCAGATGCGACGGCCACTCGGAGACGGCGATGCCAGTTCTGATAAGCTGCGTAAATGTCTGAAAGGAAATGTATGTGAACTGGAGTAAACCAATTATACAATGATGTGAGGGCAGGTGATACAACCAACAGGAGGCATTACGAAAACCGAATGGAATGGTTTGAATGAGTATCCGAAACAGCTTAATTATTCAGAGGAACCGAGGACTTTGCGAAGGCACACACACCTTCTAAATGTAGCAAAAACGGAGCACTGACTTAAAAGTCCGTTCGTTGTTATCAAAACATTGAAAGGTAGAGGAACGTAGCAGCATTGAAGTAGCGAAAATTCGTCATTTAGGGAAGGATAAGGCAAGGCGTATACGTCTACCCGTAGATATCGAATGGTATGGACGGGTAGGGCACGATAAGGTTAGAGAACTAAGAATAGCCCGTGATGGACACACCCACACGGCTGTCATGTACAGACGATGCCGAACGAACGACGGCACTTCGGAGGGTACCAAGTGGTAAATTAGCAACAAGATAAATGGAAGTAAGTAAGGATGGGTTAGTAACTCTCATCATTGCACACAGGTTAACCATTGGCAAGGACCACTGATGCATTGCTGTTTGTGATGACGACGGGAAGAAAATTCTGTCAGGCGGCAGGATGATCTATATATGTGGTTTGCGGTGCGTCATTCAGAAATTCGCGGACAAATCGAAGGCCATGCTGAACAGTTCAGATAATACGTGTGGCCAGTATGGAGAATGAATGTGTGCATGTGAAACATGATGTTACCACATGAGTGAGCTGGAGCCGACCATGTCAGCGTAGTGGCAGACAAGCCTGGTTGAGACTTGGGATCGCCTCACCAACATGAATAATGTCATTTAATCGCCCTGTAACAATACTGACGGGGTGATGGTGAGGTGCGTTCATAACTCTTCGTTACTTCTAGTGTCACAAGGATTCTCATTCAACAGGAGGTTTACGATTTGCGTGTCCTCGACCTCGGTCAGCGGATCGAGGACTTGACTTGACAAACACGGGCACAAAACAAAACTGCAACTGGAACTTGTGTTGTGGAACAAAAGATTGATATATAACCAGATGGATAAAATGTAACTTTGATTCATAAACCTTCGTGCAAAAAGAATCGTTTGCAGGGAAAAATACGGATGTTGAGACGACGGAGGGGTTCGAGAAACTAAAAATCAGATCACCAGCCATCGTGAAAACATCTAGCGAGTGCTGATAAACATTGAATACCGTAAATTGAACCCAACTCACCTGATCACGGTTGTCGCATCCCGGTGGACCTCGCTCAGCCCCTTTCGAAAAGAAGCACAACACCAGGGCTCACCTTATCCGTAGTGTGTATATGCTCGACACAGTTGGAATGAGCTCCAGCCACGTTCTCATAAGGAAACCGAGTTGACCACTGCGCTACTAATCTTAGACATGAATG
This sequence comes from Paragonimus westermani, assembly GCA_008508345.1. Taxonomy (NCBI): domain Eukaryota; kingdom Metazoa; phylum Platyhelminthes; class Trematoda; order Plagiorchiida; family Troglotrematidae; genus Paragonimus; species Paragonimus westermani. Next base: position 113,259 of record QNGE01001863.1, read on the forward strand.
AATTATCACATGCAAACGCTCACCCACATCACCTTATGAGTAATGATCAGATTGTCTGGTCACCTCGATGGAGGATACCATGACCGTCCTAGTAACTCCAGCTGATAGCCTCAAAATTAGGAATTTCTAACCAGTGTAACAAAAAACCATTAAACATTCTGAATGATGTTTCATCATCACTAAATAGGAGGGGATTTCAGGTGACATAAAAATGAACCTCATTCATTAAGGACTGCTGCTTTTGAACACATTCCAACCAGCTCCTTTTAAGAAGAATGTGCACTGCTGGCGAGCTCAGTGAGGAGCGAAACTCGAGATCAGCGCTGTTTCTCGAAAAAGTCAAGTGGAGAAGAATATGCCGATGCGAAGGCCGTGATAAACTGTTAGTAATATTCAGTCTATATCTAGCAACCAGGTGACATGGTGTGGACAGATACTGTTTACTTTCAGTCGGTTTAGCACCGGAATTTCAAACGACGTAAATGTTTGTGAATAATCACTTTCAAACCGATGTAAACTAATCATGAGGGGAAAAGTACTCACCAGGAAATAACCATCGAAGTTTATAGGACATGCAACCCAAGGAACAAGAGCTTCGTTAAAAAACGGACCTCAGCCCAGGGACTACTGGCTGATTAATCTAAATGAGAGGAAAACTGATACTGGAATATTAGGTTTTTAAATGAACACGCTTAAACAGAAAAAACCCGTAGCAGAACCACCCACCTCCCTGATCCTTGGATGACATGGTGACGTCTTTTGCACGTGCGCAACTGTTCGACCTCGCATCACTCACAGACGCTGTAACAGAGTCAACAGGTTCACCGATCGGGATATCAGTGGATGACGAGCAACTCAATTTATCCGCTACAGCTGGGACCAGCTCTTCCAACGATGAAGACAGTGAGCAAGTCTCAGTTTCCAGATCCTCATTCTCATCTTCAGCATCTTCTAAGTCACTGGTATCGCTCTGATCACATAGTGGGACTTTGGTGGACTTCGGTGACAGCATACTAAGAGGTCCTGAAAATGTGACAGATGCATAAGATAACTTGTAAGTCTCCGACAAAGAGGATGCACAGTAAATTAAACCAAACATTCACAATAGATCGGTTTGGATTGTTGTCAACTTCGCATTGGGTACAGAACGTATATCGAACAAACTCACTGCTCAATCTTTCTAGAGTCAGCTCATCCTACGGAGCTTTCCTGAAAGCAACCTGATCAAGGTGACGTGACCAGCATATGAGGGCAAATGACAGACTGTAGACAGCGTGCACAATATGGCAAGGAAGCCGGCAGTTTCATGAGTACTAGACAAAACGGAAAAACCACTCACACGCGATTGTTGTCATCTTCACGATGACGACCAAAAGGAAACAGTTTAAATCAACATGTAGTGTGTTGGCTAACAAGGTAATTGTGTGATGAACTAAAGACAGAGGTATTGAAGCCATTTGTGAATGGACCAACAAAAACGCCCTGCGGACCAAAATATCTCCGGCTGCAAGAGGGTTACGAGCTAACAGCCCAGATGTAACTCCGTAAAGACTATCGCTTAATTCATACCCAATACACCATTTCATGTTCGATCTCTGGAAGGACGCCGTTCATGTTCTAATCACAAAACTGCGTGTTACAGAGTGGTCACGATGCAACACGTCAAAAAAATAGGTTCTGCGTTCTTCCGCTATATAGACGAAGACAATCACATTTAAACCTGATCACATAACAGTAACTGCTGAGAGACAGACCACAATAAATTTTGGAACGAACCATAAATAAACCTCCCAGATTTAGTCTCCAGCAACGTATCTTCGCCACTTTCGCTGAGGCTACGAAGCTGCCTTCTTCGGGATTGTGTCAGAAAACTCAAATTTGCATGACTATCTGGAAAACAAAAATGAAAACATGCACAATTATGCCGAATGAATGAAAGAACAAGCTGGACAGTTGAGAACTGGTATAATGTACGTAGAATCTGCCCATATGAGGTTCATTAAGAGTTAACAGGGTGACAGGAGGACAAGGTAGAATCCACTAACTTTGGCAAATAAAACTTGTAGTGTGATGATAATATCGGTGAAATTCAAAACTTACGAGGGACTCGTCGAATTAGCCGGCAGAGTCCGGAATTCAGCTAAGCAGAATTAGTCAACTATTGAGAGGAAGTGCACGAAAATGGACTTGGCATTGAAAAAATGAAGGCCGGTACAGTTGGGTCAACAGTTTCACGTGAAGACCGATTACAAAACTCTAAAATCATCCATGGCTGTGAAGAATTCCACAGAAAAATTAGCACGAACGGGTACTACGACTATGTGAATATGATTGTACGACCAAATGCGAGTACGGAGTTGGCAAGTGCGTTGCTGACTTTGTTTCTTGACCACAAGTAGAGGAATTTTTGAAGTGATATTTGAGAGGAACAGTCTACTATCCCGGCAGGATTAGTGAGCAATGGTACGTCTACAGTGCTAACATCAGAGCAGTCAAATCGTCAATGGAACCATCTTTCAAAACAACGATTTCAGCAAACACTCACAGGTGTCCCAGAGAGGCTTCGTTTTCGGCCAATTTTTACATGAAACAAGATTCTCCTATCCTCGTTCACCTTACACTAATTTGACCTGCATTTTCGCAGTCAGCTTGTAACAAACGGGCTAACGTTGTGGGCAGTGCGACTGTTCAACGGTACGTATTTCGCGACCGATAACCCAAATAGTGAGAATGTACAGTCTTCGCTGGTTGGGTCATTTAGTCCATATGCCGACGGAGTGCCTGCTGCACCGCGCATTGTTTAATGTGACTGCTCATGGACGGAAGAATCTGCCAGGCGGCCAAGCGATGACGTGATCACGAACTATAAAAGCCTTGACCGTCTAGCTGAGTAAAACAGATAGGTGCCGTCTACCTAGTTAGGAAGTTCGCGATCATTCAAATCACTAATCGGACCCCCTCTGGACGGTAGAGTATCACAGTCAGTGGCGACACCCTGTAACCCCGAATGTGTTGAATTTTCTGTTCAGTAAAACTCGATCGTTTTCGTTTTTCTTTCTCCTCTTTCCCTTCGCCGAGCACTAGCACCTAGTTATTAGTTTGCAATCTGGTAGGCCATTGTCCCGATCAAAGGCAGTCCAAGCCACTGTACCCCTAGGTACGGCTCACAGTTGACATAGTGATGATGATGATGACGGGGCAATCACTCTTCAGAAGCGCTTAGTAGCGAAAAAACTGTATCAGTCACTTGGACCGGTTAGACAAAAGCAATCACCTGGCCCAAATCAACTGTTGGACGGATCGGACTCGGAATCCCACAAAGATACAAACTCCAGAGGAAGTGAACAAATCACCGAGCCAAGTTCATCCACTTCCGTGAAGCAATAGATTAACGGTGCAATGGTAACCTTTTGAACACGTGTTAAGTCCCTCTTGCTTCCAGTCGAGTGCTAATGCGTTGACCTTGAGCAATCGGTGATCGATTCCCATCGAACGTTTTCCACATTCCCTTGAAAAGAAAAATGCCGTGAAATACTTCGAATTAGACGGGATGGTCTTATTATGCTTCTGGAAAACCTGAATTACGCGTGCAGATGATGTTCACAATGTTCGGATTTGACCATCCGTGAATCCGAAATACCGAAGTGCGATGAGAACATTCTGTCAACCGTCAGCGTATTTTCACGATGAAAGAAGTGTCGGTCAGCCAGTATAGTAATGTTGTCTCATGATTCGTTAGGTCGGAAGCATCGATTGGACGCCAACTCACCTTTTGTCACGTCGTACATTGACCGCGAACAGGGGTAGCAAGTAGTGTCTGGCGTACAATTTGAGTTCAGGTATGAAGGCATTGTTAGTAGGGCTATCCTCACTTGCCGGCCTGGGTTCGTGGGCAGTGAACACCCTCGATCAACAACGCCATCTGGCATGGCGGAGAATAGAAGCTGACGTTACTTGTGGTGTGAATTTGTCCTCCGCAACGCATAGGCTACACTGTGTGAAACATTGTATATATTAAGGTTACACATAGGCTAGTTGAGCGGTAGTTACTTTCCAGGAACAGCCATGTGCAATGGCACTGTTTCCAGATAGCACAACACCCGGGCACAAACAGCACAGTTGAAGTGCGACTTGAATACGTTCGGTGCTGAACTAGTCGATGGTAAGTACCTGCCTTGATAATCTAACAGGCAAAAATCGTCTGATGGGTGACATTTGAACCTACCCGGTTGACAGAAGCAGTGGCATAACTGGAATGCAAATAAAGACATGAAAGAGCACACGGGGAACGTCACGGTTACCGTAAACATCGAAAGTGGACAACTCCTTGTGTATCTCGCGTACTTGCGCGTACGTGATGTGCTTCGTTCGACAAGGGACGCGATAAACACGGAGGTCGTCTGCCACCATTCCTAGTTTGAGCTGGCAGGCTAGAGTAGCCAGTGGATCCGGTTCAACAGGTGGCAGCAGCGGAAAACCGGTCGCCGACCCATTTGTGGTGTCGGACGAAGGTGCATCGAGGCTCGTTGTAGGCGGATTGAAAAAAACATTGCGATGGGCCCTTGGGGACCAGAGAAAGATGAATTGGCATGCTTGTAGATGACGACGCCAAATATTGTGCAGGAGGTGACTTATATCCTAAGGAAAAGGAAAAAGAAAATCAACTAAATGAATTGAAGCGGTTGACAAGTTTCTGTTATCCTTAGGGATAAGTCTAACGTGAAGAGATTTCACAATGTATCAACCACAACTGACTACAACAATTAGATAACCTTGTGTAAATGGACTACGCTATATGACTCCAACACTAAGACTTCAGTGCAACCGGCACAACATATGTATACAGTCGGATTTGTACCGAAGGTAGGATCTGTAGGAAAAAGACCCACAATGGACTACACATTTCAACTACACACCGGCTTTCCGGGTAGTTCCTACCGAAGAGGAGCTTTGCATTCGAGTTCCTCTCGACAGTGAACGTTCCTGCCATCGTCAACAACTTAACTATGACCGCGCTTTCACAAGGCAATCGTTTGATCATTACTTCATTAATCGCACAATAAACAGCCGAATTACCATATGCAAACGTTCAGCCACATCCGATAAGTGACGATCAAACTGCTCAATCGCCCTGAGAGACGACAGAGTAACTGTCCTAGTGGTTATACGATAAGGACACTTCGTCAAATTGGATTCAGGGAACTCGTTAGACTTGCTGAGTAACCATCTGATTGCCGAAAATAGTGAACTCTCAAATCTACTGCTTCTTTTCGAAAGAGGCTGGCTGAAAGTCTACGAGAATACTAGAGCTAACTAGAGCCAACTGTCAGTGATGTTTACTTCACAGTAATATTTATTGTTAAATGACAGCTACTTCAGAAGTTAGCGCATCAGAGGGGCTGGTCTAAAGGGCATTTCCAGATTAGGAGATAGCCAGGAGTTGTGCAAAGAGCGTCGGAGACGAGGATAAAAAAGTACATACTGATTGTACTGGGCGGTATTCTGGGAGGCCGGATGTGGGATAGAACCATCTGGTTGGCTGTTAGGCAGCACATCAAAATTAAATTAACTCATTAAAAGCATGCTCACAGGTTGCCGGGAGGTTCCGATGTGGCCGACTAACTATGCCTGTGGGGCTGACAAACTGTCTCCCTTGAACTGAACGCACAGCGAAAACATCTGAATAATAACATACGAATAGTTTCCAGAGGAGAGGTCGGTTTAAAACTATTAAATACATTGAATTATGAGAACAGTTTCGGTTGTCCGAATAAGTTTCGAAACTGCTTCGCAACCGATATACAGAAAACTGATAACACTTAGAGTTGGTAACACTCACATTCTTGGATTGTGCGCTCACCTCGGAAATTTGTCTGCGATACATGGGACACCTAGATTCAGTTATGCTTTATGCTACACAAACTTCATGTGAACACCTGGTTCACGTTGAACTCGCTTGAAATGGCTTAAATGTCATCTTGAACAACGTTCATGGATGAATAAAAAGCACGCAAACCACCGAGCTGTGAGTGAAAGTAAGGCATCATCAGCAAGACACCTAGCTTCCTTACAACTTTCACTGCCCCCTCGTCATTAAGTGCACTCACTTTGTAGACAACTCGGATGAACAACGACAACATTCACGCCACTGAGTTCGATTAGCCGCCATCCCACCTAACGTCTCAAGCCACCGACTGTGTGTTGCGAGGGCCCCAGTATGGGAGACGAACCCGACTCACAGTGGCCAACCCCTTCGTGAACGATTTCATTTCCTTACGCCAGGTCATCATCTGTCCAGCTCGCATCTTGCGTCAGTCGGCCACAGCGTCAGCAAAGATTGCTGGATGTGGCAGACGACCAACTGGCATCCTTAGTACATGACTTAACCATCTGTCTGAGTCCTTGACACACTATACATATGATCATTCGATTTTAGCATGCTCAAAGCAGCCTGGTTACAACCAGAATGAGTTAAAAGGATTTCCACGCGCAATCCTTGTTTGTAATGGCCGTCTGGTTATATTCACATAATCGTTTCCATATCTGTACTGTTCACTTCATGTCTACGACACATTTGCATATGAAGCTTCAACACATCCACTCTCGGTGAGCTGTATTAACTGAGTGCCACAAGTGCTATTGAGGACAACACCACAAGCGGGAGCATCCATTCTAAAACGGAAACTCAACTGCAATGGGTTCAATGAGCGCTTACTCACGTAGATATGGAACCATCTGACTGAACGTGGGTTCAATTTCAAGGTGAATGGACAGTTGTCATAGTGGTTCCCAGCCAACAGCCGTGTTCAGTAAGTCTAGCCGGAGACCACTGTTATTCATTTATTCCGTTCCGGGACTATCCAACCCAATCAAATCATCGATGTTGCTCTACTCCCAGAACACAAAACTCTGGCCCGTTCCACAGTGCCCGAAAGATGTGATAACCTTAGGGATTGATTTCAACTGCCCAAACCGGTGAGTGATCCGTAGAAAACACCTTGTCGTTCAATGTCAACAAATGTAGCCACGCACAGTAGCCATCAAAATTGTGCTGACTACCACCTTCGCGGCACAAAACCACTTACGTCAGTTGTGAGCAAAACATAATGAACGTAGTGACAGACAGCTTAAGTCTGTTTACGAAGTGTACAATCAGGGTACCAATAACCCTGAACCTCTTCGGAAGGATTTAGGGAACCATCAATCCTGAAGTGTTTCCCAATATGTTCGTCTCCATAATCTGCCCACACCTAGAAATAAACAGGTCTGTCGTCCTTATCTGAAGGAAGATATGGCATTTATTGAAAGTGTTCAGAAACGTATCAATAGCAGAATTATGGGGCACAGGAAAGTCCCCTATCCAGAGAGATTGACAGAATTGGGTTAACTGTCAATGAACTACAGATGTCTCAAGGATGACCTAATTCTCACCTACAAAGTATTCCACATACCGAGTTATTCAATGGCACACCTCCTCCTACTAAACAAAGATAAGCCTTTAAGCAGTCACTCGCTGAAACTGAGTAATGAAGTAGGCTGGTTACTTTGCAGACAAAAATGCCTCACAGTTAAGACCTGTTCCCACCGGAACGCGTTACTAGACTCTGTGGTCATGGCTGAATCGGTTGAGGGTTTTAAAACATTACTCGATCAGCACATACACGAGAGGTGACCTACAGTGCAATTTTCCTAACCGTCGTTTTAGCTCGGTCCCACAGTTCATTGAATGTACATATCTGACGGAATGCTGTTTCCGTGTTCTTCGCTGAAATGACTGCAGCCAACAGCCCCGTTGAAGTGTACATTGATTTACTTCTATTCACCTTTCGTTTTACACCTATAAACCGTCCAACACAATTTTTCGTCGACCAACGGAGAGACAGGAATGTACAAGCAAAGATCTTCTCCTCTGTAACAACCTACAAGGGGTCGAAAGATTGAACAAATGTTTAGATTATCACTCATCAGTCATCGAGGAGTAGGGTGGTTTGAAGTAAATATCACTCACAGTTCATCACGTTAAGTGTGATTGTGCTTGACGAGATTGCTACTGTTTTTTCACGAGAGGATCCAGCAGTCCGACATATGCTCAAAAGTGAATGTACCTAGGTGTTAGGATGTGGCAACTCGGTCATGCCGACAGTAATGTCCGCGGCGCAGTGACTCATAAGGCTGTCTTATGAGGACATGAAACGGAAGCAAAAATCTCGGTGAGGCAAGAAAATAATCTACTGACAAGCTCCAACAAGATGGGAGAAAATCCAGTGCTGATTTTTGAAAGAGGCTGGGTGAGAGAATGAACAATCGTCTTTCCGAAATACTAGTTGACACGGGCATTCGTGCGGAATGTGTAAAATTGTAATTGGAACCAACTGATGGTCAATTAAGTACATTTCCACCGGCGGACTCAATAATTTACAACATCAAGTTTTGTGATAGTGCTATTTTCGATGAGTTAGTGATTAGGACACTCGAGTTTCAAACACACTCACTGAGTCAAGCTGGATAGCCGCGGCTACCACTGTTTTGACTGGAGGGCTTCTAAACGGCAAATCTCGTCCCACTATCAAGTTCACAAACACAGCTGGAACCGCATGCCTGATCCCTAGCTGGTACAGTATGACTGAGACCGTTAAAGAGAAAGAACGTCGCTAAACTCAGCATGCACACTACAAACCTTCTACATGAGAAAATCCTATTCCGAGGCATACCAATCCAGCCTTATAAATCACAGAAGTGAAACGCACAAACTCGTGAACTTTAAACTTACAAAGATACGAACAGAACTCACATTACGTATAGCAATCTCTCCATGTCGTCTCAGATTAGCGCCGGCAGATTTAGCGGCACCCGTAGCGCTGTTTGTAGCGTCGTAGGTGGTCTGCCCCCCGCCTTGTTTGGCCCGTACGGTGTAACGATGCAGCGTTTTGTGGGCCACTTCGTTCAAACTGTGGAGAAACAAGTATTATGATGATCGTGGGATCGACGGAGCCAGTCACAATGCACGGGGTTGAGTGGAGAGACATAACTGAGAGAAGTCAGTCATGCGCAAATATACACGTCGACATTATGAGATCTGTGCACTGTGGCTAGCCTGCCGTTGATTCTGAAAGCAATTTACAAAAAGAGCAAACTAAACAATCGGATTTTATAGAGGGATTCACAATCTTACGGATACAGACTCGTTGTAGACTGCTGCCTACCTCCACACCAGAGGACAATCCTAAACAACAACCCGGATGGTGGTACAATCCCTAACCTGACAGGTGGTGAATCCCGACATTGTTTCAAGAGATAGTCGTAGTTTTCATAACACGTGAGTACTTTACCGCTCTGACATTTACTTCAGCTGTCATCAGTCCAGTTGAAGAATGTGAGAAGCAACATACGAGCTTCCGGCTTGCGGAGTGCGTAATCCAAGCAACGCAGACTGCGAAAAAAAAATGAGATGGATGAGCAACAGCGAAAACGGACCGTTCACAATTCAAGCCGAACTCGGAAAGCCGACTATCGAAGGCAGGGAAATAAAACCGCAGATATTCAACGTGGGTGATGCACACCTTAAAGTTGTAGGACAAGACGTATATTCGCTATTGACATCCAGATGTCACTATTAGCGGGACTTGGAAAACGCCTCACATGCACTCGCTGGTCCTGAAGAGACCCTGACAAATTGTGGTAGGAACACTGAAAGAACAACTTAGTAGAACATACTTGCTCGCCCTCTCTATAGGCCAAGGAGGCTAGAGTGCATCTTTCGTTATTGCACGTACAGCATTATGATAACTAGGTTGGCAGAATTCTCATTCTCATCACCATAGACGGCAATACATCAGCGGTTCTCACTGATGATTAACGTGCATGCAACGGTGAAGAAGCAAGACAGCCGAGGAAAAAAATAGGAAGCGAGGGAAGGTGACCTAACTATTAAAAATCACGTTTATACTCAAGTAATCAGCATCAAGATGCCTACGGCTTGCAAACAAGCAAGCAGCTGTACGTGAAAGTAAGGCGTCATCAGTAAGACAACTTCCTTACGGATTTGATTGCCTCGCGTCATAAAGTACACTTCGCTGACAGACAAGTCGGCCAAACGAGGGCAAATATCACGCCACCGAGTCGGATTAGCCGGTGACTCTGTGATTTACGACGGCCACAGCTTGTGGAATACACCCGACCTATATTCGCCAACTCCCAGTTGAACGTTTCCATTTCTCCACGTCAGGTCATGATCTATTCATCTTGCACCTTGTGCCAGTCGGTCGCAGCATCGATAAACAGTGCTCGGTGTGGTAGACTAATAGCTGGCGTCTTTTGAACATGGCTAAACCATCTAAATATACGCAAACTCGAAAATAGAACAACATACCTTGTTTAGTGGTCGCTACAAAGTACCCGCTTCTCAACCCCTTCGTTGCTTACATGTTGGTATCACCCTATGCGGGTAATCAAACACACACATAGCGATAGTTATGTATGTGAGGACGTTCGTCTTCTACCTTGAGCAACCGTTTAGTAACCGTAAAATAGCACCTTATGTGTACTACCTTTAAGCTCCAAAGAGACGTCTTTCTGAGGCCAAAGGTATCTTCGACTAGCGAACACCAAACTAACCTTAGAGTCACAGACTTGTGTTTCATTCTTCATACCTCCGCCGCTGTTGATGTAACTTCCTAGGTACACAAACCATTCAACCATCACCATAACTCCATCATCTAACATTAAATCTACGTGATCGCAGCATTCCTGCAGAAGCAGTCTGCACGTTGAGACCGTTAAGAACATTCTGAAATATTTTGAGGGAGGTGAAAAAGCATACAGTATCGTTTCTGCTACTTTGAAGTTGTCAGACGATCCATTGTCGTTGGCATAAGTGGAATAAGTTGGCCATTCATCAAGGAGGAGGCATATTTCGGTACCTTTTGAGGAGACAGGAGTCCAGGATTACACTCAGTAGGAAACTGTTAAAGTGCAACAATTGACCAGTCCACATCACTCTACCTTGAAAACTTCTACAGGGATATTTTCAAGTCCGGTAAGTTGGATGTCCGACAATGACAACTGACTTTTCTTCGACCTTAGCATTAGACTCGATATTCGGATGCAAGCTGCTGAAATGTATGCATGTACATTCGATTTNACAATCGGATTTTATAGAGGGATTCACAATCTTACGGATACAGACTCGTTGTAGACTGCTGCCTACCTCCACACCAGAGGACAATCCTAAACAACAACCCGGATGGTGGTACAATCCCTAACCTGACAGGTGGTGAATCCCGACATTGTTTCAAGAGATAGTCGTAGTTTTCATAACACGTGAGTACTTTACCGCTCTGACATTTACTTCAGCTGTCATCAGTCCAGTTGAAGAATGTGAGAAGCAACATACGAGCTTCCGGCTTGCGGAGTGCGTAATCCAAGCAACGCAGACTGCGAAAAAAAAATGAGATGGATGAGCAACAGCGAAAACGGACCGTTCACAATTCAAGCCGAACTCGGAAAGCCGACTATCGAAGGCAGGGAAATAAAACCGCAGATATTCAACGTGGGTGATGCACACCTTAAAGTTGTAGGACAAGACGTATATTCGCTATTGACATCCAGATGTCACTATTAGCGGGACTTGGAAAACGCCTCACATGCACTCGCTGGTCCTGAAGAGACCCTGACAAATTGTGGTAGGAACACTGAAAGAACAACTTAGTAGAACATACTTGCTCGCCCTCTCTATAGGCCAAGGAGGCTAGAGTGCATCTTTCGTTATTGCACGTACAGCATTATGATAACTAGGTTGGCAGAATTCTCATTCTCATCACCATAGACGGCAATACATCAGCGGTTCTCACTGATGATTAACGTGCATGCAACGGTGAAGAAGCAAGACAGCCGAGGAAAAAAATAGGAAGCGAGGGAAGGTGACCTAACTATTAAAAATCACGTTTATACTCAAGTAATCAGCATCAAGATGCCTACGGCTTGCAAACAAGCAAGCAGCTGTACGTGAAAGTAAGGCGTCATCAGTAAGACAACTTCCTTACGGATTTGATTGCCTCGCGTCATAAAGTACACTTCGCTGACAGACAAGTCGGCCAAACGAGGGCAAATATCACGCCACCGAGTCGGATTAGCCGGTGACTCTGTGATTTACGACGGCCACAGCTTGTGGAATACACCCGACCTATATTCGCCAACTCCCAGTTGAACGTTTCCATTTCTCCACGTCAGGTCATGATCTATTCATCTTGCACCTTGTGCCAGTCGGTCGCAGCATCGATAAACAGTGCTCGGTGTGGTAGACTAATAGCTGGCGTCTTTTGAACATGGCTAAACCATCTAAATATACGCAAACTCGAAAATAGAACAACATACCTTGTTTAGTGGTCGCTACAAAGTACCCGCTTCTCAACCCCTTCGTTGCTTACATGTTGGTATCACCCAATGCGGGTAATCAAATACACACATAGCGATAGTTATGTATGTGAGAACGTTCGTCTTCTACCTTGAGCAACCGTTTAGTATCTTCGACTAGCGAACACCAAACTAACCTTAGAGTCACAGACTTGTGTTTCATTCTTCATACCTCCGCCGCTGTTGATGTAACTTCCTAGGTACACAAACCATTCAACCATCACCATAACTCCATCATCTAACATTAAATCTACGTGATCGCAGCATTCCTGCAGAAGCAGTCTGCACGTTGAGACCGTTAAGAACATTCTGAAATATTTTGAGGGAGGTGAAAAAGCATACAGTATCGTTTCTGCTACTTTGAAGTTGTCAGACGATCCATTGTCGTTGGCATAAGTGGAATAAGTTGGCCATTCATCAAGGAGGAGGCATATTTCGGTACCTTTTGAGGAGACAGGAGTCCAGGATTACACTCAGTAGGAAACTGTTAAAGTGCAACAATTGACCAGTCCACATCACTCTACCTTGAAAACTTCTACAGGGATATTTTCAAGTCCGGTAAGTTGGATGTCCGACAATGACAACTGACTTTTCTTCGACCTTAGCATTAGACTCGATATTCGGATGCAAGCTGCTGAAATGTATGCATGTACATTCGATTTGCGGGTTACAACTATACACAGTGTAAGCACTTTTTGTATATATTAGTCGGGTTTTCTTTTTAACAACGGCCGTCAGAACAAGACGAATAAGACTATTTACGCTACACCATCCACATGGTGATAGAATTGTCAATTGGATAAGAACTGTTTTTAGTGCACATAGCAAGAAGTTTGCATGAAAAGACAAGCAGATCAAGGTTAACTTGGTGTTTCACCACATATTCAGAAGCGGCATCAATCGCATGAGCCGGCAGTACATCGAAGAACGGTGGTTGCATATTAGATCATGCAATCTTGTCATTTGTAACATTTATTTTGTGTGTGCTTTCAATCAGTCCAAATGTTCCTCAAGGTATGCGTACATAAATGGATCTTGACAGACTCGAGAACACTCGCTGACTGTTTCACCAGACTGCGATAGGGTCAGTTAGTCATCAACAAAATGGATCATAGTGGAAGTCCGAATTTACATACTTCCAAGAGACCATAAGTGTGTGGTTTCTGTCCTCCTGGGCGCTACTTCTCGGTGAATCCTCTGATTACTCAAGCCACTAGTTTCTAGATCCTGCAGATAATTGACCATACTTTCTGTATCTGCTGAACTGCATCCTTTTGATTCCGATTTAGGCGATACCTACTATGGTCCAATAAAATGGAGATCATCTTAAACACATAATCCGTTGCGTCAAAAATAACCATGTTTGATCTTTCGTTTGGAAACGGAAGAACGATTTTCAAACATGCCATGCACGCCCCTAGAACCAACTGGTGACTGCTGTGTTGTTTGTACGCACCAAATTGGCACATCATATGGTTACTGGACGTTAAACTCTCCTATCCTATACAATTAAACGCATAACAAGAATTCGGCAACGTCTCGGCTAGTACCCGCAGAATCTCCAACGTACGCAGTTGGTTGACAACCGAACACCGACTGGGTCCAAAACGTTTAGACTGTCGAACAAAGGAAGTAAGAATAATGCCACTGTTCGTTGCACTGCAAATCATGCTGCTAACACCCTCAGGATAACGTCTCTCCATAGTATACGTAACTACGAGGTGGACGTTGTACCGATAATGATGAAAGTGAAGTCAGCAAATGAAAGTTGGCTCACAGAGGAAATAAACAATCGAATCCAGGAAACCAATCGGAGTGCAACAGAGGAACGCGAATAAAAAACGCGAACAATTTTAAACGACACATTTATGAACCCAACCACAGCAGCATTACCATCTCAAAAACGATAATCCACAGGTCCTTACCCATCGAAAATCCCACCAGCAAACTTTCCACCAGAATATAGCAGTATGGCCCATCTCCTACTTTGACGAACGCGTGTCACACATGACAGAAGATCGTCTAGAGTGGTCGGCAATCGCTGGATTAGAATGGCACGATAAAGAGAGCGAATGAAAAACTGTTTTTCGCCGGGATGACGCGTATCAGATATGGCGTGCAAATATGTGAACAGAGTAATGAAACGGTTGCTGCCATACGAGTAATATGGATAGTAGGTCGGCTAGGTATCGTTAACCGAATAGGCGTGCATCTACGCGTGCGTGTATACGGGAAACTATTCCCTGATCGACGTGAAGTGAACACCAAAAAAGCACTCTACTTAGACAGAATTTGTTCACAATTTATATGGGGAATAGTACCAGAATCCGCTTTCGTTCTTGTCAGAGTTTACCAGTGGTATGCACCTTTGCTCCGACTGGGATCTGAAATTCAATCAACATGTTTGTAATGCGCCGGTTACCTCACGTTAAGCCAGGAAATGTACGTCTATCAATGATATTCACATTGTCTAATCCCTTTGAGAGGATGCAGTGACGGCACTGTAAAATTGAGTTCTGCAAGCACAACTTACCTATGTGGGTAGAGAATGCGACGAACTATAGGCAGTACTCAAATCAGCTCAACTTCTGAGGCAACCGGCATCGCGCCTGTTTAGGTTGCATCCTATCGCAGGGAAGTCCCTCCCTGTTTCTTCTGAGTGATTCAAACACGTTGATATAGGCGACTCAGAAGCCTAACTGGATGTCCTTTAGCCCCACCGCATTGATGTGGTCAATGGAAACGGATTCCGTCTGCTGTGCCTGTGTGCTACTCATGAGTTGGCTATCACAAACATTGGATTTCAGCCGAATTCAACTACCGAGACCTGGGCTAACCCTAGAGTAGGCCTGATTACGCCATCATGCAGCACCGCGACATTCGCGAAATATGTATCACGAGAATGATGCGTGGAGTCGAATGTGACCAGAATAATAAACAAGTTGGGACCAATTTGTTCATTCACATTTACAAACTCGTTCATTTGGTGCCAGTCTGATAAAGGTGAGAACTAGACGCTAAACGATTCAAAGGTAGGGACGGTTTTCTGACGTGTAATTGCCGTTCATTTTACAAGCGACCTCATATCCAGTGCTCCTGACGGTATGTGGCAAGATCGAAGAGGGCAGATCGAAGTAGTAGTCACCGAGACGATAGGTATCCGGTGCTAGGAACGTCTGAATTGGTTCGACGACAACGATGCAGTTATATAGGGCGCAATACGAGAGAAGAACTAGGAGTGAGCTGTTTCACAATGGACACAGGCAACGGAAACAGGAGAACCACATTATGTAGGCTATATCAACTTACCCATCAGCCTCGCGCAAACGACCATTGGTGAAAAGAGCGGGATTAGTAAATGCAGGGCTATGCTGACTGCTGGCAGAAGAGGGAGCTGTTTGACTCACCTAAGACGAATTTTGTTTTTCCCGCCCAGCCTAACAAGCTGTTGATGAATAAGGACTGACGTTTTGTACACACAACCGGAGGATAAAACAAGCGACTAGCGCAGGCACTATGGTAGCCCACTGAATCTGCCTACCATTCGAGAATATCCGAATCATACATCTGCTTAAAGGTTATGGGCTAATGCAGAGTACTGAAATCAGTCTGCCCAGCGGCACCGTAAAATTCCTTGTAAGAATTTTGCACGACCGACCTAAAGAAGCGTTGGATACCAATGTTCCAGAGGAGCAACGTGAAATACAAAGGCGTCGCAGTATAGTAAACATAGTGTTTGTCATTCTAAGGATTGAGGAAGCACGTCGTGGACGAAATGAGCCCATGGATCATATTAAGAAGTTTGATTCCTCGAGGTATGTGACACTTGGGATGGTGTATGGTAAGTTTGGATTTCCAGGTGACCGTTAATTTAATCAAAACGGTGCAGAGGCATAGAGGTTATGATTCAGTCGTATGGATCGACCTCTGATGATCTGACAGGGTCGCTGGGGTGAATTATGATTGTCTTAGCTCCAGGCTTATTTAGCTCACATTTGGCCGCAAAGTTGACTGCTGCTCTCCGAAACTCAGGAGACGGTGTTCAAGTGAACACTGACGAATATCCAACGTTTCAGTGGTCCAAACCCGTTATGTTGTTCGACTGTCCACACGCAACTGTTTGCAGTTGAAAAACTGTGGCGACTGGTCGCGACTGCGGTAACCATATTTGGACAGAAAGTCAAAACCGGTGAGATTTTCTTTATTGACATGCTCCAGGCGGAGGTGCCACGTCTACACCTGAAATTCAAATCGACTGGGGACATTGAGGATGGGTGCATGCAGTTCCGTCACTTAGTCTTTCTACGAAACCATCCATGGACTGACAATTGAGAGCCAGCGAAGAAAAAGCTAGCACTACTTTCAGAAGTTTCGGAAGATATATCCAGAGTAATCGCAGATGAAGATGAAGGTGGATATACCGCAATAATGTTGTCCACGCCGTTGTGCGATAGTGAAACTTGGATATCCGAACAGTGGAATGAGCAGAATGGGCTGATTCGGCCTGTAATGTACATCTGTAATGTATATCTTACATAATCTGTGATCACACATACGGACGAAGGTTGAAGCCGTGCTAACGATCAGCCCGCTTCGTTAACTGGGACATATCTGCAGGGTGTATCAAAAGGCCATTCTTGCTGACCAAAATTTGATACTGGGATGTTATTCAGGTGAATTTCGCGTTGTGCTATCGACCATAGATCTTGGGAAAAGGTAGCCCTGAATCAGAGTGTCTGGAGGAATAAAACCTGGACGGGCATCGAAAAGTTTAGTGAAAGACAGCTATGTGTCCGTGAATTCAAGAGCGTCATAAGCAAAGAAACTATAGGTGTCGAAAGTAATGGTGACGTGACTACATAGCGTAGTGATGAATGCGCTGAACGTCTCGAATAGGTAAGTCATCTACACACTCGTAGCACATCGTCGACGAAGGGACGATCAGTGCGTTAAGTGCAAGTGAGCTACGTCGTTCACACATTTTTCTTCCATATCAGCTGACAACCCCCCTAGACCGGTATGCCGTCCGTTCTCTTGTTACGAAACTTGGGTAAAGATAGTCTACAATGGTTATTCTCCTCAACGCTGCCGAGATATTGTATGTGGAACATTTTGACTGGTTTCCCATTCCACATTTGAACTGGTCATCCTAAAGCTATATAGAAGACAATAAAGTATACTCTTACAATGAAATTTTTTTGCCTTATAGTTATGATATTCTTCTTCCCAGCTTACACCTCAATAATGGAATCTATTTTTTGGTTGCGAGAGATAAGGTTCCACCTTTATACTAATCTATCGCCAGGGTAACCAGCACTGACCGGCTGGAATTCAGAGGGCTTCACTTATCGGTCTTCCAGTTCAATTTGCCACGATTAGACACGGCGTGTGTGAGTGTGGCCCCAAGTGGTGCAGCGGCAGCCACTCGTGGTAACGTACGCGAACAGATTTCCCTAGCCTTCTGTGAATCTGAAAAGTTGAGCCGGAAACGGATACCGCCAACCGTGTGTCGTACGGACACACCTGAGTGCCCGACGCAAAAACACAGCGTGAGCACTGTATGCGTAAATGGGGTAATGATAATCTGTGTACCAATTATCCTAGCAGCTAGATGCGTTTGAGTTAGCTAAGTTTACTCCTTGCACACGACGTGTATACTTCCTTCCACCTCATAAGAACTAATTACTCGCTGCGTCTATCACCCTACCAATGTTTACACCAGTCCTGACATTTTGTTCGCCGCTGAGTGATAGAAAACAATTTTACGGAACCACTTGGAATAGTTTAAATTGAAATCTGACCGTCTGAGAGCGGCACTGAAACAAAACAGATTCTGAAGCCACGTGCTTCAACATAAATGCAGGCGAGCGACCATTGGATACGAAATGCGCCGAGGAAAACAGAGTTCACCAAGATCATGAGGAGATAACGTACTCAAGAAACAGTCATGTTTTCAGTAATTAACCGTGTTCGCTGTATTGTCATTTTATGGATAATTTGCAGTTTCGCAAACTATAGGCTTTACTCCCAGTTCTCTCACATCGGACATGGTTAGACGACTGTTATAGGCGCTTACGACAGTGAGAGCCATTTACCAAACGGAAACGAAGTAGAAAATTGAAGAAAAAAAACAATCAAGGGCTTAAGAAACATACGTTTAGGCTTGAGTGAATGCACGGATAGACGATACGATATACCTCAAAATTCAGCGTTTCGTCCGGGATAAAGCATGCTGACGTAGCAGCCGTCGTAGTTGGCACCGACAGCGGCTGTAGCCAGCATTGCAGGATTTCCGTGCATCCAGCGAAAGAAAAGTCAAGTTAGGCAACACCGTAAGATACTGGTGCGTGACTTTTGACAGATTTACGCACAACAGGCATACGGGGTTACACCATACCACCGGAAGCTACAGAAATACATCGGTGGATCACACTTACACAGGCATGCCGACACCACATAGTGAAGGTGAGACAATAACTGATTTGCAGAACGCAAGCAATTAGCCAAAAAATGAGTACGCGTTAGGATAACCAACCGAGTTGTAAATGAAGGAAAGACGGTATTTATCTCGCGAATTTCTCCCACTGTGACAGGCTGTCTATACTTAACAGACAGTCCATCCAAACAAAACCAACAATCAGCAGTGGCGTTGGTGGATTCCAGCGTGAACTGTTTGAGAAATCCTGCCGGGGCAGTCGATCCCCTGAATCATTTGGTGGATTCCATATGAGACAGTGGGACGGGTGGGTAACAGAGTCCAAATGTGAAATTTCCGAGCTCCCGGTGTGGCTTCGTAGCTCAGCTGGTAGAGCGCTTGCCGCGTTGAGGCATGCTGTGTCTGTCGCTGGTTCGAATCCAGCCGAAGCCCTGACTTTTCACAGTTGGGTCTCATCTAAATTCATAAATCTACCACACTACTTGTTAGTAATCACATACCACTAATGAACACGATTGGACGCCATCAATATCAGATCCACTAGATAAGGACACAAACGCGATATGACAAACGACCTTAATTGTTCGCTAACACTCACTTTCCGAGTAAACAAAATACACCTATTGATTCCTATAATTTCACCACACTTGTTTCGGAAATATATCATCTGCTTATGCGACGAAGCGCTCAGCGGGGGTTCGGCAGCAGATTGGTCCTCGATAAACGTAGTTGCAGAACCAACCGACCTATGGAACCCAAAGTTGGACGTCTCTGAGTATTCTTCGTATTGGTCAGCTGAAAGTGGTTCTTGTCGCGTGAGACCACGATTTACGTTGCACAAATGCCAATCTCCTTTGAAATGGTCTCTCTAGTGAACGATATGAATAGCCTTCAAAGGGACATACCATCGTTTGTGCGTCAAACAAATCAACGTTACACGTTTGACACACAAACTTGTCCTGTACGGAGACATAGTTGGAGCAGGTCAGATCAGTTCGAGTTGGAGAAGCTGATTGGGAAATACTGAAAACGGTGTACGTGATAGGCACTTACCCTGGTTCTGAGTATTGTTGATTGTCTCAGCCAACAAGGTGAGTCCTGTCAGTTTCTCCACAGCGATCTTCTGGTCAAATAGACAAAATCGATCACACGTTCGCTTGCACTGGCGATCTATGATTCCAGCCTTCGAACTCATGGCTGCAGTGTGCAGATGAATAAGATAGAGGGGCAATACCATTATTATCATCACCAACAACAAAATCAATGCACCAATTGTTGGTGCTGGCACTTCACTTAATCATAACTACGGTAAGCGGAACGAAAACAGTTTTGGTTAGCAGATGGAAAATAGGAAAGGATGATATGCATAGACTGGAGTCCACATGCATGAACGGAAATATTCGATGTTGCAAACAAACCATTGAGATATGGGCGAGCACAGAAAAGTGTCTGCAGGATAGCTGCTTCACTGACATTCACTGTCTTGTTTCTTAGTTCGAAAGCAACCCAGTTAATTAAGTGTATTATTAACTCTAAGGCACCCCATTAGCTGCCATTTCTAATCTCAACCGCCAGAGGCACCTATAGATCAACCGGCCTCTAACCAGAGAAACGAGGATGGTTGATTTACTAAATGATGCATTCCCCTCTTCGTTAATACAACACTACGCATGCAGCCTTCCAGAGTAGCGGGAGCGTTCGTGCAAGTAGCTGAAATTTTTGTAGTGCCTTTAGGCTCGAAGCCAGAGTTATCGTTGCCGGTGGAGCCGAGTGTTTTTAGAGCAATCTTAATAGTAGTTCATAAAGTGAACGGCGAATCAGCCCTCGAAATAACAGATGCATAAGATATCCTGTTAGCAGTCCGTATCACAAAAACTGCCGGCGAAGGTGGTGCAGTTATTCTCAACAGCATCAGAAGTAGAACGCTAGCCGGAAAACCGGCAGCCTGCCCAGAAGTTCATCAAACATACTGAGCAAATGCATATGAGAAAACGCACCACAAAGAAGTGCTCAATCCCACGGGCAACATTAACACGTGTCTTACGGTTAGATTATCAATGTGAAACTCAGGTTTAGAATACTGCGCAAAAATGAAGCAAGTAATTCGGAATTCCCAAGACCTTTAGAATTCGTAAATGGTGACCACTAGTTACATGATGGGGATGAATTTAAAGTGTGAAGTTATTGGCCACTCACTAGAAGTGAAGAGAGGAAAAATGTGGCATGCAAAATCCTCTCCTTTCTCATAAGGACATCGTTTACATTGAAAACCTACGTGGTAACTTCCACAGTTTTACGAACGCTTCATAAACAGTAACAAACAAATCTCTACGGAGTATTCCGAAGAGTCTTGGAAGGATATATAATCTAGAGATGGCTCTTCCGGACAACGAGATAGTCCTTTGAGGTAGCAAGGTTTCCGGAGATGATAACCCCAAGTTCTTTTTCACTGGTAGCGGGTGGATGTGGATGGCCGCCTATGTCATAGATAGAATCAATCACATACCTAACTTACAAAAGCTTACAATCCGAGCCGCTGAATGGAAGATGGCTCTCAAAAAGATCACGTATGCAAGGTCGTTCTGCGACAGGTGCTCATCCTACACGAACTGGATGGGTCCAGGCAGAGCACGAGATGAGAGTGTACCGCAGCTGACAAATCACTGATGAACAGGGTGAATAATAAGAGTCCAAGGTTTGATTCCTGTGGTACACCAGTGAGATGTAGACATCATCATCATAATAGCAATGAGCCTGACCAAAAGGTACTGTGGCTCGGGCCGCCGCTCATGGAACACTCAGAGAACATTGCACCGTAAACTCTGACTTGAACAGGTGCAAATCTGAGTAATTCCGGAGCCACACCTACAGCATCAACAACACCGTCACGGTGAGACTGGACCTTGACGTGGTGTGACGGCTTGCGCATCTCTATGACCTTTTGGGCTAAACTGTACAGAGTTACTCACGCCAGGCAGGCCAACAGGTAGAGGTCTGACAAACCACAGTCTCCTGGTCCTCCAGGTTGGGGGTTGGAAGATGGTTGGCATCTCTTCCTGAAAAACGTACCATTTCTGGTACACCGCCACCCACCCGCTGCCTTGCGGTACAGGCTTTTGAGCCAAAGGCTTTGGTTGAGAACCCTAA